>JAVCKT010025356.1:0-11470 GCA_032273925.1 Rhynchotus rufescens | reverse complement strand
TTTCCCTTTCCCTTTCCCCTTTCCCTTTCCCTTTCTTTCTCCTTTTCACTTTCCCTTTCCCCTTTCCCTTTCCCCTTTTCCTTTTCCTTTTCCTTTTCCTTTTCCTTTTCATTTTCATTTTCATTTTCATTTTTTTAACTTAGAGAAAACACCTGGGCTATCCATTTGGAGAAATAACATGTGATATTAACGTTAAAAATGGAGTGACAACCAACCATTAAATCTGCAGCAAACAGAAATAGAATTATTTCAGGGTTACTGAAGTCAGCAGTGATCTAAATGGGCATGAAATGAGGATCTAAATGAATGTAGTATTACTTTCCTCTACTCTATATCCATGACTGCAATATTTAAATTACCAATATGAGAAAATATCATGATTTCTGCTAGCATTACTCAGCATAGGGAACCTCCTATGAACAAAGCTATTTGCAGCTGGCAAGACATAGACCAGGTAAGAAGTCCCAGGCTGAGTAGATGGCTCTTCCTGGGCCTTACTGTGAAGTTGTGTGGTTTATTTTTTTTTTTTTTTTTTTTTTTTTTTTTTTACTTTTTGTTTTTAATATTGTGCAAAATGTGGTCCCTGATGGAAGCAGGATTTACCAGCTAGCTGAAGGCTCTCCGCTATTCAAACTACCTAATTGGAAATTACGTCACATCAGTCCAGCTCAACCCCGGTGCTGAGGGATTATAGGCCATTAGGAAGTCAGATGAGCCCTTACTAAGTCTCAATTCACTCTGAACATTTCACAGATAGCTACTAATCACGGTCATTCTGTTCTGAGTGAAATACAAAATAGGGTCATGCCTAATCTGGTAAATCAGCAAATCCACTGGCATTCTTTGCTGGGTAAATACAGAATGTGTGGATAAAGACAGGTCACCTGAGCTTCTTACGCTTGCATCATATAATTGTTTGTGGGTTTTTTTTTTTTTGAATCAGAGTGAATGTGTATGAGCAGAATCTCTCCTGTACAATGGCAAATAAGAAAGATTTGTAAGAGTTATTGACTGCTTGCGGGGTGGCTCTATTCATAGGATCCTTTGAATTTCTTTCATTAAAATCCCTTTCCAAGCTAGAAAAATGAGGTTCCTTGCCTGGAAGTTTACTACTCAAGCTTGTAATTCAGTGCTGATCTTATTTATTTACTGAAAGTATGAATCTGCTGACTCCTGGGAATTCAGCACTGAAGAATGGCAGCAATTGATCCTGGAAATGTCCCCCAGAAAGGCCCGAGTTCTCTCCTCACTCAGTCACATCAGATTGCAAAAGACCCTTCCTGGAGCAATAGTTGCCATGTTTCTGTCTACCTGTAGCTTCTCTGGAGTCTCCTCTGCTACCTCACTAGCTGTTTCAGAGAATTACCAGCTGTTTCAGAAAATTCAGAAATTTCCTACCCAGTCACTACTCTCAGATTTGAAATTTGATCTGAAACCAGAATGAAAAATTTAGCTCAGATTTTTCGTCTTAAAAGAGAATAGTTTGAAATATTGTTTTCTTTACTGAAATATTGTGTCTTGGTCTTGGACTTGATGTCAAGTCATCTAGTTTAGATTAATCAAAAAACTGTTTTCATTCTGTGATTCTGTGAATTTGTTATTTTAAATCGTATCTTCTTTCAAACATTATGATTCAAGAGGTAAAGCACTGAAAAAAAATAAGTATCTAATTCCATAGAAAAAAATATTCTACATGCATAACAAGTCACTGAAAACTGAATAAGCTGGTATATTCTCAGGGAAAACTTTTGACAAACTGAAGTGATAACAAAATTTTTATATCATAACCAAATACTTGATTCTTAAATTAATTGCTGGCCACCTCCAAATTGGAGTTTTTAGACATATCGGGTCACATGTGACAGTTTAGAAGCCCTACCTGCAGATGTAGCACCAGAATCATGAATCCTTTTGCAGGTTCCCAAAAGCAATATCTCTTCATGAAGCTCACGTGTCAAGAAGGGCAACCATTAATGAGAGTAGTCAAAAGCATGTGGGAGAAGGTTCATTTTGTGCTTCTCTGCGTCTCCTCTGGAAGTGGAAATCCACTAGGGACTCACTTCTAAAAGGCATCACTACTTTTCCATGAATAACAGGTACCTGAATTACTTTGGAAATCCAAGATCCTCTCCACGCCTTGGCTTCCTGTTTGTATAAAGTAGATAATGAAACATCCTTCCCCACAGACTTTTTAAAATTGATAAGGGAACTAAAGCTTGTTTGGTGCTTGGGCGTTGCAGTGATGAGATCTGTGCATATTTCAGGTTCATCTGAAATTCCCTAGCTCAATCTATAAGTGGTGGCTAGGTTAGAAACCTGATCACAGCAAGCTCCAAATAGCTGTTTCTATTCTTGTACCAACTTATTTATGGAACAGTCTAGACAATGTTAAATACCCTAGAAGCTGGACATTGTGACCGTAACTTTAATGTCAAGCCGTAGCACGTATTTGACGCATTACATGTCTTTATTCCTGTTTTCTCCTCTTTCCGAAGACCACTCAGTGCTCTTCTGCATATTCTTATTTGATTTCCAGGAGATATTATGGAATCTTTAACCTTAAAAATATTCAAAACTTGGCTAGAGGTTGCCCTGAGCAATCTAATGTAAGAGGACTCTGTTTTGAGCAGAGAGTTGGACTAGTGACTTCCAGTACATGTCTTCCAGTCTAAATTTTATTTTGATTCTGCTCACACATTGTAGTCCTATGGTTTACCCTCACACTTCTTGCTTTGGCATTTTTGAAAATAAGAAAGCCTTGATTCAAAATCCATTTTCATTTTAGTTCGATTGTTTTTATTAAACATTCAATCATTAAAAAGACTCCTCAGATAAGTGTTTTATTTTGAATCAACTACAAGGTTGTACTCAATGTGACATCAAATTTCTTTTTTAACTTATTTTTTTATTTTTCCTGGTCACAAAGAGGTTGGCTTTCAGCAGAGATAAATCCTTTCCTCTTGCTCAGTGCTTCCTGCACTATTTATTATTTTGGCTAATGAACTTAAAACAAAACAAAATTCTTGAATAGTTATGCTAAAGAGTAACAGTACATCTAGAAAAGTCAAAGACAAAATTTTGGGAACTCATATGATTCCTTCTCTCCTGAATCAAGCTTGATAAACTAAACACCCTAGAGCATATCTCCCCAGCCTGGACTCCTATAAGGACTATGACACAAGTTTGCTGCCCATTCTGGGACTCAGTGATGCATTGCTGAGCAAATGGACAGTTTTCTTGTCTGCAAATTGTATTTCTGGGATAAGATCATTTTTGACTCAAAGCAATTTTCTTAGACATTTCAGATTTGACCATGACCTCCCTGCAGATAGAGGCCAAACTCCTCTTGACTTTAGCAGAGTAGCTTCACAGCCATGACCTGTTAAGAGCAAGGACTACAAATAGCAGCATTTTTGCTGCCAGTCCAGGGATTCTCAAAGCTGTCATGAACAGAGAGGAAATCCTGGCAGGATTCAAAGAGGCATTTATCACTTCTGCCACTTTCATCTCACTGTGGAGATGGTGGAGGAAGCTAGTGAGGAGTAGAGCAGGGCAGATTCAGGTCTTTCCGTTTTCTGATAATTCTCCTCCTTTTTTTCAAAATGCTTCAGTATTAAGCAAAATACTGAAGCAATTTGCCTCTCCAATGGCATGAAAGTTGCAGCAGCACCCATCTCCTGCTAGAAGAACATACTTGGGTATCTTGACAAGAATATCCACTCTGAGAAGTGGTAACTCCTCCAAAGCGCTCTGTTTGGCTGTTAGGCCAGAAACACAATAAAAATGGACTGTGCAGAGTTAAACCTAAAGATACTTATTTACATATCTGAACTTTATACACTTGAGGACTCCTTCTGTGTTTGATCCTTTTGATCTTGCCCTTGGACATGTTGCTACATCATTATGGTCATGTGTTATAAGGATCTTACTTAGAAAATGACCTCCCAGAACCTCACTGCTGAGTTGAGTGCAGCAGAGGAGCCAGCCTCTGAAATCACATCACTCTGTATGATATACCTTAGCTTCAGGCATTCAGGTTTGGAAATTTTGGCCAGTAGAGCACCAGTTTCTGTTCACCAACCACAAGTGTGCATTAGCCTCTTTTTAAACACTCATTCTGAATAATCTTTCTCATCATGTTTTAAGAGCTGTAGCTGAAGAGTTTATTGATTTCCTAATAAAGGTATCCCAGGTATCATATCATAATTGGGTATCCTAACCAGTTAACTCAGACTGAGAACAGCATTCATGGTAGCATATCAAAATGGCATGGATCATTTTGAACTGCTGCAGTTACAGGCAGTACTCTGGAAAATCAGGTGTAAAGGGGCCCAGATGAAGAAAGAAGTAACTCCTTGAAATAAAAGGTCTGACTGCTTTCAGAAGGCAGCAGACTCAATTCTCATGAGGCATCAATGGTTTATATTGGACAAAAGAGGATAGCTTTAATATCAAACACAAAGTCTGCAAATGGACTGAAGTTTATTGGTTTATAAGAATGCCAATGTAGTGACTACAGTTTTGGTAAAATGAGTCCTTTCTTAAGCACACTGCAAAATCTTTTTTAAGCACACTACACAATGAACACTGACATTATATAATCAGACATTTTTTCTGTACAAAACTTCCATAAAATAGTTTTACATTTATCATCTCACTTAATTGTAATGAGTCTAAAACTAATGAGCCTTACCTCTAAACTCTATTTAAGACAATAGTTAGCTGCCTCATTTTAATAAATTTTGGTAGAATGGTGAGTATAACAATGACTGAATGCTCGATTACTACCTAAGCTAGAAAATGAAGATATACAGTATTAATGATATACACAATCTGAAAAGCAATTAGGATCCCAAAGGTGGAATAGGCAACTCACTTAAAAACAGAGTAATGATGAACTATCTGATTAAACATTAAGTAAAAAGGGATTTTGGAAACAAGAAAGCTCATTGTCTAGGATTTAGTTTGATCCATTTCTACGTCCTCTCCTTTCTATGTGTGACGTGTTCAAAGCCTGTCAACAATAGTGTCATGGGAACACAAGACAGTGAACAAAGAGCAATCCATCCATGCTGAACAGCTTGTTCTGTACAGGATGGGTGTACTAGATGTACTACAGAGCTGCTTTACAGAAGCACCAATAAAGGAGAGGCAGATCTGCAAACTGAGTGTCAGAAATGACAGAATGGAAACAGGGTTGACCAAAGGGTCCAAGGAAAAGCTAAGAACAGGGTTAAACTTTGCTGGACATATGTTCTCTACTTTGGGTCAATGGCTGTATGCAGTAACCCACGATACTTCTGTATGGAGATACTTCTTGCCAGCAGTTTAGGGCAGGTGACTTCACTAAAAATTGTTCCCCAATCATGTTCTGTCTACCTACATTGAAAGCTCTCTAAGGTAGAACACATCTCTTTTTAAATGGTGTGCACTAGTCACTGACTTCTTAGGATGTCACTGGCATGTCACTGACTGCACCGACCACAGCTTGTGAGGGGAAGGACCCCCCAGCACTTGCCTCCAAAATATTTTATTATTCTATCCCTCAGAGGTGAATATATTTCTTCTTTGCTATTCTTACACTTATGTAGTTTTTATTATGAGGAATAATATTGATCTGGTATGAGAATGCTTACATGTCTGCTACATATGACCTTCTTCATCAGTCACCGAAGAGCAAGCTCATCTTCATTCACCTTATCCATCATTTGAGCAAAGAGATGTATAATATTAGACTTCTGTTTCTGTCTCATTAAGAGAAATCCTGTTCTTTCAAAAACATAAAGATACTTTATGTAAATGGCCTATAGCTACTATGTTGTACAGAAAAATTGTGCTACCGCTCACTTTGATTTTTGAGTGATTATACTCTCCAGCTCTGTAGACAATGTGCTGTTTGTATTCATCAGTGAAGCTGCTGCCTGAACTCAGGGCATCTTCTGATCCATTTTCTCTTTCTTTGATAAATCTTTTTTTCTTGGCAGTTTGCAGCTGTAAATTTCCATTTTTGCAATTGCCTTTTTGGTTTCTTGTTCCATGACTGATTGTTCTCTGTTTATCTATATTTAATCACATTCACCATTTGATATTACTTCAGAGTCCAATTTCAAAGCTCATTATCATTTGTTGGTCTTTAGCATAATTTACAAACCAGAAAACCTTGATTTCAGAGTCATTATACTCATTGTTAATATAAACAATAACAAAACTCACATCCCACAGCTGGCTTTTGCAGAGTCTCTAATAGGAATTAATTTTTTTCTTAAGAGTTTTTTTCTTAGGAGACTGTTTCTAGAATTAGTCTAATTTTAAGCGCTGCACTAATATCTCCTGGCTCTATATCTCTGCCTTTTAGATGTTATTTTAATTGGAATCCAAGGAATTGAGTTAAAAACTTTATGAATATCCCATCCTGTGTATTGTGCAGTTTCATTGTGGAAGCCTTTATGCTGACAGTAAAACTCAAAATATTCTAACAAGCTAGTGATGCATAGCCCTATTTCAATGAAATCACACAGACTTTCCTATACAGAGCCCGTATTGTTGTTTTGTGTCCTTTAGATACAGATCTATCCTTTATACCATTTCCTACCAGCTCTATTCACAGGAGATGTGTGCTGTTCTCTGGTGGCATGGACCTTTGGGTGTTTTGTATAGGATCACAAGCGCAGTCTGAGCACAGTATGAAAGTCCTGATGATGGCTGCTGTTATTTTCTCTTTCTGCTTTTTTGTTTCCCCAATGTTCAGTGGAACTGCTGTTTACAACAAGCCCTTACAAGATGTGAATCTTCTTTCACTGCTTTTCATTCTCCTTTTCCTGAATCCCAACAGCATGAGCACGTGTACCTTCTAAACTAATGGGTGCTCTTCTAAACTGATCCTTATAGCAATTATTATTCAGTTGGCTTTGAGACCTGGAGAGTTAAGTGTTATAACTACTCACCTGATGAAAAGCCATGCCCTTTATGTCAGAGATAAGTCAGGTATGGAAACATAAGAAGGAGGCTGTAACTTCTGTGCCTCTCATGGCTTTCTCTTTGGGGAACCCAGCAGAACTGTAGTTAGGATGTGGAGAGGTTAATCACTGGAGTAGTCAGATGAACAGAATAAAATGGAAAAAGAAAGTATAGACTGTAAAGAGCAGGTGAATGAAAGCCTGGGTCTGGGACCAATCTGACTGGTGAGGGATGTATTTAAATTAAGTAGTCATTAGAGGAAGAAGGTGAGAAAAAAAATGCTTGGACAAGAATGCTTGAAAAAGAATGTTTGGACAAGAATGCTTGGACAAGAAGATGATCACTTTCTTTTTAGAAGAAAAAACAATGTAAGGAGAGTGAGACCAGGGGAGAAATAAGAAGAGGATGAAACACCCTGGGAATCTAGAGGGGAAACTGGGAGTGGCTGTGCAAGGAGGCTAAATCTGGGGAGATCCCGAGTGGACAAATGATAATACTGCAGAGAACTGGAAGAAAGGGACTAGAATGAATTAAAACAATGCATTGATGATACATGATGTGCAGCAGATACTTTGCCATTCATGGGTGATAAAGGGGTTCAGACCCAGTCTCCTGCCAATAGATGAGAAACTGCCTGGCCTGCTTGGCATCCTGACCTCTTTGACCTCAAGTCCACAGCAACCTACCTGTGCTCCCCCTCATTGGGCTGAGGTGCTATGAGCATGGACCATGCTGTAACTCTGCCAGTTTTAGCTGCTAGACTCTTTTATACAAGACCATATCCTGGGATTTTTTTCTGAGGTGTGTACAAGTTTCTGTTTAGTCTTTTGTAACATGGAGAAAGCTTCATGCTGAACAGAGCTTTCATCAGGTGAAACAGCAAAATCTATCACTTTAAGGTTAAGATACAAAGATCAGAGATCTCTCATTGCTATAAATACTCATTGTAACCAAGGCAGACAGAAGCTCTAAAACCCTAAATAGTTAACAGACCTTTCAATAAAACATTTAAAAACAAAGAAAAAAAGACTGTTCCCTGGTCAATCATATTACACAATCATTTGTGTCTGCAAAGAGTTATAGGATATAGGCCTTATATGACAGTTAGAAGGAATTTTTGATGCACAAATCATTGAGTAAAAGTTGACCATCTTTATCTAGAAATGGAGGTAACCTTATTAATCTTATTAGCTGCTTTAACATCTTTGAAGATAAGAATTGATTCTTAAGCCCCACTGGGACTCACCTGCTTGGAAGGGAAGGTGAAATAACAGAATGAAATCCAGCAGTTTGGAAAAACATTACAGTTTGCAACTCTATAGAGAAACTCTGGTGTATAAAATGATTTACTTAACAGGAGGGTGTGAAATCTTGAGAATGCAAAGCAAAAAGCTGTTCAGACTCATGTTTGAAACATTCTGCCTGCCTCGATGCCCCAGGTCGTACTGATTACTCCCTGCAGAATTCGGTCTGAGGCAATCTATTTTATAGAAACAAATAGCTGGGTGATTTCCTCAAGGTCATACTGGGAAGCTAAGGCAGAAACCTAAGTCCCCACATTTCTGCCCTGAGGAAAGTGGTGATCTACAATAAGATATAGGAGTGACTTAAGCCCAAGCATTTTGGAAGATGGAAGAGGTAGATGTAAGCAGCTTATGCAGTTTGCTTTTAAGCTGTGCTGTCACCCAAGTTCACTCTCCAGGAAGAATTTTCTTCTCATGGTTTCCATAACTTCCCAAGAACAGTTGCTATAGTCAGCACTTGGACTTAAAAAGGAACAGCTGAAAGGGCAGCAGGAGAACTGAATTTTGAAAGGGTTGAGAGTTAATAAGAATCAGCTTCTCAAATCCTCATGGTATTTTATATTTCTGAGAAAAGAACTGGGTCTGCCAAATATATTACTTAAGCTGGACTAACTTAGCTCATAAATAAATAGGTAATCCTAAGGAAATAATCACAAGTCTCTCTTTGGCCACATATCCCTTTTGAACTCTATTTCAACCACAGTAAAAGACAAGATTATGGATGTACCAAGGGACAAAAAAGAAAATTATTTCCATGCAAATAGATCTCTCTTATTTCCAGATCTTAAACAAACAATTCAAAACAGATGGAAGTAATTTTCTTTGTAAAAGACATCTCTAAGAAGCAGAGACCCAGAGTTGTCTGTTCTCGACCCTTTGCAATGAAAGGTGATTAATCATGCAAGTGGCCTGAAATATTATCCTGCCTCTTGGATATTATATTATTTTGGATAGTGGGAAGCCTTTATTTATGGACAGTAATGAGACAGAAAGGAAAGATATCCAGTGCAACTGCCTTTCTTCTTCAGACTGTTTCAGGATTTCTTGAAAATGCTCACTAGTGATATGGTCCTCTCAATATCCACTTCTTCATGGAACTGCCATTCATCATAGCTATGAAACAGTTTAGTTATTCAGAGGGAGAGAACTGCCTTCTTCATGGGCTGAATAGGTGTTCTGAGTCTATAGAGACTGCAAGAACAAGTCTGGGAATTTGCGTCTTTTATAAGGACCAGAATAGTCAGGACTGGACTCAGAGCCTTTTTTTATTTTATTTTATTTTTTCTTTTTCTGTTTTCTGGCTAACTAGGGCTGTGATTCATCTCACCGCGCTTATTGACCAAGCTAGTCACTCTTCAAAGTCACTGGAGAGAACATGAACACTTTTAGGGCATGATTTATCTAATTGAGGTTGTGTTCTCTACCTCAGGCGGATGAGCTGCTCCCTACCCTCTGTCATCCGTATATAGATATGGGCTCAATAGAGATATGATTGTATGTCTATTGAATAAATCAGCAACTGATGTTTCATCATAATGTTTTGTCCTCATTGATTGATTTTAGAATGACCTAAACACCCAACTTGGTGAGATGTCATAGGCCTATAGCTGAAGCAGGATCTTTGAGTGCTGCTGAGTCCAGCACCACATCGTCTGATGATACATGCTGAGCATCACAGAAACCTCCTGCAGAACGGTGGGAAAGCAGAACCCTGCTATCAGAGCCTCCTCTTGGCAAGTTCAAATCCTAGTATTGCTCTTAAAACTGAAAGTTCTTTTCTCCAGATAATGCCACATCTGAAGGTTCATCTGAATTTCTGATGCTCTTATTCACCTCAACATCAAAGATCAAATCTGCAAAAGGTTATCAAGACGTTGAAAGTAGTTAGGGTATAGTAAGTCTCCTTCAGAGCTACTGTGTTAATTCTGTTATAAAATCAAACATTGAGGACCCTGATTATAAAATTAAGATCATCTCCAAAGCAGGTACGATATTGTGTCTGCATAGAAGTCACTGGATATTTTAGATATGCTTCCACGGGGATGGGCTTTGGCCTTTGCTGTGTTTTAATCCTTTCCCATGTGTTTTACTGATGCAGGTTCTCTTATTTAGGTCTACTCAGATAAAAAGTATTTGGAGATAAGTAAAGTCTAACAAGCTGTTTTTTCTCAGTAAAAAGGAGGACACTAGCTACTCTCCCTGTGGATTTTTCAAAAAGGTTAGAAAAATGTTTCAAAACAGCCAAGAAGACAGAAACAGCAAAACTGAGATTTAGAGGTGTTTAGAAGCTACAGATCCTGTAACTTTCACTGATGTTTTAAATATACAGAACAGCTTCAACCAGGGCTAAAAAGCAATTAGCGCGCTGTGCCTTCTAGCATTGTAAACAAAATGTTCTGGAAACATTCATATTTGGGAATTATTTATATTCTTCATAATTTATATTGATTTTTACATTTTTTAAAAATTGCAAAACTAAGACTGCACTTAGCATAGATTATATGTTTTTCTAGCTTTCCCTGACTATTTTGTAACTTATTATGTAGAAAAGTGTTTCTATTTTAATCCGCTATCACCTTTGTTAGGATGATGCTACAGCACCTCTAGGTCTCACTGCAGGCTTGGTAGAGTACTGCAGCTCTCCAGCTCTGAATTCTGCAGCCTCGGAGATCTTTATCTTGTTTTCCTAGATTCCTTCTAGTTTGAGCTATGGTTCATTCCTTAAGAATTAAGTTAATTAGTCTTTGATCTTTTCTTCTTCCCACACAAATCATATTTTTTGATTTCACGATCCAGTTCTGCTTCTGGAGTTCATTGGTTGGAAGGCTAAAGAAGGATGGGAGTATAGGGAGCAAATGGGCCTATTGGGGATAGAGAGCACTATGACAATGTGAAATATTTGCAACGTATTTCCAGGGTCAGTGCAAGACCACCGGCAGAACAGGCGGTGCTTGTGAGTTACCTGCAACTCAGCTCACCCAAGGAAGCTCCTGTTAGGGACTCCACGTTGGGGCCTAACACCGAACCTATAGAATATGAGGAAATAACTTCTCCCCCCTGGGATGCTCTTGTAACACTCAGCTCTGTTTCTCTTGATCTCTGCAAACCATATGAGTTTCTGAGAAATGAAACTGCAGCTAAGCATGTGCCAGGAGGAAGTGAAAAACTCCAGAATTTATTGTCTGCATTACTTATTAACTGTCTTAATG
>JAVCKT010025355.1:0-10969 GCA_032273925.1 Rhynchotus rufescens | reverse complement strand
AATAGTAGGATATTTCCTGGAAAATCAGTGACAAGAAAACCAGGAAATGAAATTATTGTTCAGAAATTGGACTGAAGAAAGGAAAATTGAAAGACATAAGAGTTCTGAACAGTGAAGTGCAGTTTTGCTTCATATAGGTCAAGTGATTGACTTGTGAGGGACCTTTCAGGGAAATAGGTGTTACTAAGCAATATGTAGGAGAGTGATAATTCTAAAAATCAGTCTGGCAATGGGCGTTATATTTTTTACTGTCCTTCTCATTGAATATGGAAGAGATTTTGTTTCTTGTTCTCTTATTTTAAAATGTTACCAAGATACATAATGTTTCAGTGTCTTGACCATGTGATTATTTTTCTTACTTCATTTGCAACTAAAACTGATTCGGCTTAAATTGTACATTCTTTCTCAAAGATAACCTCCCAAGGTAGCCCATATGAAATATATGCTTACTGCACTGCTTTTTTATCCCATGAAACTCAACATATTGTAAATAATCACATGGTAAACTGACAGATATATGAACTTGATAGAATAACATTTCCAATTACATAATGAGGTTTAACTTGCATGGTGTTTCCTTTTAGTTGTGCCTGTTAGACTTTTGCTTTGTAGAATCATGTTGGAGTATTTCATAGTGTAAACCAGAATGGTGATTTGTTCTCTATGCTGTTAAAGAATTTGCTTAAATGAAAAATGTGCTTTCAATAATACAGATGGCAATAGATTCTTGAATAACCTTTTATGGTTATTGTCAGCAACATTTGCATTTTCATGCCTTAGTATCAGGAAGACTTAGTAACAGCAATGTGACAGATGCTGAACATCTAGTACTGTCATGATGCCTTTTTGGTGTGCGGTAGGGTTTTGCTTTTTCTAATGAAGTCAACTAAAGACACTTGCAATTTTTATCTTTCTGCAGTATGGCTGATAAGTCTCAAACACAGCCTTATTCAAGATAGTGGTCAGTCTGTTTCATTCCTATAAAGAATTATGGACATCTACTGGCAAATGTAATACACAAAGCTTTGACATTTTAATTATCATATCTTCTGGTTCTGACAATGTTGTCGTATTTCGATATCAAAATACGAGTTTTCTACTGTAATGTAAAATCCACCCCAACTGTGTAGATTGCCTAGGTACCTCATAGATGCTGTTAGTCAGCAACCATTCTAAAATAAATTTAAAGCCGCAAATTTTATACTTTTAAAGTGACCATGGACAATATTTTCGTACAGAAAGAAAACTTATTTATTCCGGAGCTCTGCAGCTCCAGTGTGTCCAACTGGCATCTTCTGAGGATCTCCAAAACAAACAGGTCAGGTCTTAGCATAAAAAAAGGAAACCAGCTCCCCACTTTCTTTGTAAAACTGATTCCTGACTGTGAAATCAGAGCTTAGGAAAGAATGAGAAATTTAACAGCTGCTTTTTAGTTTCTTGTAAAACTCCCATGCTTCCATAAAGTTCACATTCATTGTCCTTAGATGGCAAGAAACATGAGTGCTTGGGGGAAAAAAAAAAAATTCCACCCACTATGGGGGTAACATCCCCCACAGCTGGATCTTATGCTCTGCACTGGGATGGTGGTGGTTTCCGTGGCTGCTTGTACTCTCCCAGCTCTGCAGAAGTTGAATAGGTGTCCTGAGATTTGTTTTCACAACTTTGTTATTAAGACTACTTGACAAAAGTTAATGTGAATTTCCAGAGGAGGCACCAGGAGGACTCTGTGAAGTGGAATTTGAAAGAAAATATGATAGAGTATTTTGTGCTTGCTGTCATGGGACGCATGGCAGATGCAGCACCAGAGCCCAAGAAATGCTGCGTGCGTTATCTTCTGGGACAAACCCTGGCAGGGATGGCAAGCTCTAGGGCCTGCACAACTGACCGGCTGCTTCTCTGGAGTTACGAGTGTTTATTGAGCATGACAGCCAGGGTTTTCATTTTATCAGTGCTGTTGCATTGGGGCCTTATGGAAACCAAATGTATGTTAAGGGAATAACTGAAAGTTTCCCATAAAAATTCATAAAGTTTCAGTATAATTCTTTACATTAAAAGATCCAAATAGAGTTTTCACATGACATTATCTGAACAAAAAATGACTGCGGTATGAACTTTTAACTTTGATAAAAGTAGCGTGTAACTGAGGACAGGTTAACTCAATAGCCAAAATAATAATAATAATAATTGCTTTACTTGGGGATCTAAGTTTGAAAAAGAGGGAAGATAGTTCTATTTAGATATGGTTCAGCCAAAGAAAATAAGGACTAGGACCTCAACAGTAGCTGAGATTATTAAGGGATTCTGATGCTCACTGGAGAGAGAAAAAAAAAAAGTATGCACTAGTTTAAAATTAATTCAACATTTGTAACTTTATATTTATATTCTCTATAGTTTCTGATATGTTATGTAGAGCCGTGTGGGATTGTGTGTGGAAGAAAACAAGCATATGTAAAGTAGACATATTCACTGAAGAATTTGCTTACTAAATACTGTCTTCTTGCTGGAGCAGATCTTTTGAACTAAGTCATTTACTCTCATGTGGTTTTTGCCTTTTGAGCTGAGTTTGATTGCTTGAGTTGGTTTTTACTTTGACATAGACATATTCTTCTAAGCGTAAGTGTATTCATTAAGGATTTAATTCTCCTGTTGAGTTCTGTAGTAGTTTTAGCTGCCTGAAGACCATTTTGAACCCCAGTATTTGCAAGAGACACCTTTCTTCAGTCATGACTTTATCATATTCCATTCAGTAGCGGCTCATGACTTTTATTGCTGCATGTTATATTTCATCAGAGTTTTACTTTGACTGCTGATTTATAACTGTCTCTATGAACAGAGCTGTTACAGGGTTTTGGTAATTGTGCGGACAGTGTGATGAGTGGTTTCTCTTTAATTTGTGTGTTTAAATGTGGAGAAGCAAACTGAATTCTGTAGAGCAAGAATAGATGCAAAGGAGATGATTAAAAAATCAGAGTATGATCTTGGCATGGAAAAGTGATAGAAGAACCAGGATAGCATGTGGAGCACGGTTGGGTACAGAAATTTCTTAAACTCAGGGAAACTTGTGTAAACTGCCACTGGTGAGAGAACAGAAATAAAAATCCTGCTGTTCGGTATTGCGGGGCCTTTGGAGACCATGCAGCTCCAGTAGAAGGGGAATGGGTTGTTGAAAGTTTTGTCACTCAGCAAGGACACAATGTATCACTTTTGTTCTGGTTTGCTTTTGTTTCTGGAAATCTTTAATGTGCTTGCAAATCTTATTGAGCAGTCTTGCCAATTTTTGTTATAACTGGCTTCTTGGCAAGCATGCCCTACTAAGTGGCAATCCCATCTTAGCTCAGCTGCTTCCAAGAAGCACCAGTTTCTTTTCTTCTGGGTAGGATATTTGTGTGTCTGTGATATTAACAGTGATTAGTCGGTTCTCTATATAAAACATTCTAATGTTAATTATTAAAAAACAGTACAGTTATGAGTTTTGGGTGCCACTGACATGATTACTCTATTTGGTATTTGTAGATAGATTCTGTTCTGCATTCACTTCAAAACATATTTGTATTGTATTATCCCACCCCTGCTCCTGGACATGCAATGTGCGTTGCCAGATGTATAGGCAGACTGGGCAGTTGGAGCATTAGCTTACAGCAGTGAGAGCTCAAATGGCAGGTTTCTGAGTCTTAATGGAGCAGAGAGCCCTATAGAGCCCTATAGAGATTATATTTCTGTTTTCCGTCACTAAAACCTGTGTCTGCAAAGCACAGCAGTTGACTGCTCAAGTGTGCAGATTTCTCCAGTTCTGATGAGGAACTTATGGATCAGATGGACTGTATGTACTTTGTTCCAGAGCAGGTGATTTCCCACCAAAACCCATTATACTCAGCATGATTTATTTTGTCATAAATTTCTGTAACATCTTTTTTAACAACTTATAAGAGGGATCACATTTCAAAAATCTGTGTTATTTAACTACTTGCTTGATGCTCTCATCTTTTCACACTCTTAGTTTTAATCTCCATCTGCAAAGTCCAGTTCCCTGATATGTTTTTTTTTTCTTTGGGTTTGAAGTGCACTTTTATTGATCTTGTTTTTTTTTTTTTTTTTCCTTTATTAATCTTGCAGCCAAAGAACTGGATTTACTCAGCTGCACACCCCCCCTCCCTGGGTCTCTTCTTTGCTGGAGTTAAGCTCAGCTGTGCAGGTGCAATGCTTGCTTTGAGCCACAAGAATGTCCACCAGTTTGTGCGACACTGTCGGAGAATGAGATTCCCCCTTTCTTTAGCGCTGATCAATGTGAGCTTCACAGTCATTCAAAAGGATTTTAAAATACTGATTCAATAGGAACAAGATCCTAAGGAATCAGTCATTCTGTTCCGGTCTGGAAGTTCTGTGTTTCTGTAATGCCCCTTCAAAAGGCAGGGTTTCATCTGGGGAGGAAGGAATTAAGGAAGGGAAGGTATACCGTGGTAGCACAGCCCAGAAAAACAGGCTCTGAGTTTGTGCATTGGAACGGTATTTTAAGATTAAAATACCATAGTGTATTTACAGGCAGACTTGAAGTCAGTGGTGCCAAGTGGAAAGAGCACACACTGTAGTCCAGATATTCCCATCTATATACTATATGCTCTCTGGTGTGTCTTGTGTGGCTAGAATATAATAATTCTGTGGTGAAGTTGTACCTGCTGTTATTCCCATTTGTGTAGTTCAACAGGAGTCAGCTCTCTAGAGGAAAATATACAAATTCACAAGTTTAATGAAAAGACTGCCGCTCTGTGCTTTGCTGTCTAGTTGCTGATAAGGAGGAGGCACCATTCCCTGTAGCTATTAGAAAATATGGAGCCTAGACTAGGGGTGAAGTGTGACACGTCAAACTTAGGGAAAAAATAAGCTCTATTCTTTGCTCAGATGAAAAGCTCTAATAAAGCAGCCGGGGTTAACAAGCATTGTGGACAGGTACCAATAGCATGTGTGAGGGAGGGTTGTAATTGGGAACAGAAACATATTATATAGCAGTTCCCTGATCTGAGTTCTAATGTGTCTTTTTAGCTTCTTGAAAAAGTAAGGAACTGTCTGCAACTATGAAAATTAAACAGCTACAAATTTAGCACATAGATGTGAGAAAGTTATAGGGTTTTCTTTGGCTTAATATCTGCTTATAGGTTAAATACCATGCTGCAAACCGTCTTATCCAATAGTTTGAAAAAAAATGTAATAGGGAAACAGGGAATGGAATGGATTGTCTAAAAGTAGCACATGTGATAAAGTGATTTAATATTAGAGATATACTCTCTGAATACTCAGTGAGACCTCAACCTTGCCTTAACATATGGATGCACAAGTTGTGCATACACAAGTTGGGTATATAATTCTTGTGTTTTCAGTTCTTCTTTCTGAAGAGCAGATGTTGAGGAATGCTTCCTTCCTGTTGCCAGATCATCTTGCTATTCTGCTCATTGAAGTTGAAATTTATTTCAGTGAGTTTTGGTGCCTGAAATGGCTACGTCCAAGGTTTTCAAAACTGGACCTCAAAACAGAGCATTTCCTTTTTCCTAAGAGCAAGCAAAAGACTTCAGAGAATTCTGGAGCTGATCAAATGGATTTAGACATCTGGTATTCATAATCTCCCACTTCAAAACAGCTCTGTCTTCTTTTGCTGTGCAAGAAGTATTAGTGGTGTGTAGGACCCATGTCTTGTTTGTCTGTGGGAGAAGTCTGTATCAGAAAAGAAAGGACGCTTCCATGTGTGCAAGTGATGAGGCCAATTTATGCCCCCTCAGCCCTTTTCATTTCCTTCACAGAACTTAATCCATCTGTTGCTTTTAGTAATTAAAACTTTTTGCTAGTACACAACACACTTCCCTTAGATGTTACACTATAAATCTAAGCCACATCTTCTGTTCAGAGCTCTTTTTCGGTTACTCCCACATACCACATTCCCTCTGCTCTCTGGTGTACTTTGCAAAGGCCAAGGGTTTGTGTAGTATTAGACCATGCAGTTCAAAAGTTCTCATTTCATGCAGCAAAGACTACTAGTGAATGAAGCAAATGGAGCCCGAAATGGATAAATTGTAATGAATTAGTATCTGCTTGTGCAGCAGGTTCATAGCTACAGTATTAGAAAGTCCCTCCCTGTCTTTGTTCTTGCTTCCCTGTGGGTGGGCTCCATACTGTTAGGAGGTGTTATCTTCTGCAACCTGTGGATGTTCCATTTCCCAGCTGTGCACTAGGTACGGCCCAGCAGGACAGGCTTCCAGCCCATGGCTTGCTCATGGATCCCATCTGGCCGGAGGCGCATCCATCACGTTGCCAGATGTGATGAGCACTTCCAGGAACGGGGCACGTGCTGCACTATAGCGTGCTCTAGTTTGCATGCGGGTAACCTGCCAGTCTAATGTTCATCAGCGTTCGTCTTCATTTAAAGATCAGTGAAAGAATGTGTATAACTGCACAGTTATTTTCATTCTGGATGAGTAAGACTTCTTATGATAATGAGTATTGGGTAAATTTTGCTAGCACTTCACTGAGCAGAGTTTTTTTTTGTCATGTGCACCTAATGCCCATAATACCAGTTAGGACTTGTCCTTTTGGGAACAATATGGAATTTGTAGTAAGCTCTTTTTTTTGTAAACCAAGAGTGTTTAAAGATCTCTCTTTAGAGCAGCATATGCTGATGTAAACCTTAGGAGACCCTGCAGTAATTCTGCACATCACTGCTTAAACACCATGAATGTTAGGTGACATTCTTCAGCTTTCTGGAAATGTCTCTGCCAGTTCCATGCATTCAAAGCACATCCATTTGAATTGTTGTATATTTACATACCTAACTCAAATTGCTGCTTTAATTTATTGTGCCCTCAGTGAGTTTCGCATTTCAAAACAATTAAAGGTCCCTTTCCTGTTATAATATCCCATATTTTGTTGAGGGCTATGATATCAAGGTTAAGATTGTATGTCCTGCACCTTTTGATCTTTCTGATGATTGCTTAGTGTTATGCAGTGGAGTCTACAAGCCTCTGATTATGAGTGAGGCTTGTATACAGCAAAAAAAGCTAAGAATTTTTGTGATGGAGTTTTGGAAAAGTGGGAAACAAAATGGGTATGTGGATAGAAATCTGATTTAGAAGGAAGGAGGAGAGAAATGTCTGTCTTCTTTGAGTCAAGCATAATTTCTGAACTAGTCGTTAGAAGATATAAAGATCCCTTGCTAATTCTTATGTCTACAATGAACAAAATTCCATATTTTTATAAAGCGCTATGAATACATTATTCAAGCTGTGAATTTGGGTTTGTTTTAACTTTCCCATAAAAGGAGGCTAAGGAATTAACTAAGAGAGTCCTCATCATCTTCTTTCCAAATATAAGTTGTGTGCAATTTACAAACTGCAATTACACAAAATGTGTGCTTTTATTACGAGAGAGATTCTTCTTTTTAACAGTTAGGGAGCATGACCCTTATTACAGGCAATGACTGCAAGTAATGCAGGCCATATTTTTGAGAATATAGAGAAGTGGCTCATTTATGATTAGATGTGGTTTAAACATAAGCACATTAATAGGTATTTCATATAGTAAAAAACTCGATGCTGTTTCATGCTCTAAAATCAGAGGACTGAGTGCCCATTGCTATGAATTCTCATTAATTCCACTGACGTGAATCAAACCAACTTAGGATCTGCCAAATGTTTGCTTTCTCTTAGCTGTAAAGTCTCTCCTTTCTTAGCTTAGAGTTGAAGAAAATGTTTTTGTTCACAGAATGTGTTTTGTTCACACTTCCCCTGGTTTTATAGGATTCAAGTGTAAGCCTAAGTGAGTTTGATCTTTAATTGCACGATGGTTCACGTTGTTTTTTCTTCCCCATTTCTATGTGCAAATATAATTTCTGGACTTACAACATTGTCTTTATCTGTGTTTAAACAATTGATCTGTCTTTTTGTCTGTCTTTTCTCCTCTTGCACCATTTAGCGTCAACTCATTTCCACCATTTATTCCCATTGTGCGCTGGTCTGTAAATTTGGGCATAATGTTGTTATCATTTGTTGTCATTCTCCCTAGCATTTCCCTTGGTCTCCTTTTCTCCTCCGCTGGAGAGGATGGCTGCACTTGAACCGCTTATTACTTCATTGTAATGTCAACAGGACAATAGAAAATGTTTTTTATTTGTTTTTCTCTGGGGAGTTTGAGATCTAGACAGCGTGCAAATATAGTAAAGGAGGTTACAGAAAGTGTGACCAGGTGGAGAAGTTCAGTGCGTAGCTATCCCTACTGTGGTTTTTGTTGGCTTTTAAAAATATTTTTAGTGAAATGCTTTGTTAGGTAGTTCCTTATTCCCGAGTTTACGCTTCTTAATAGTATACATTTACAACTTAGGGTGTTGAAGCATATTCTAATTAAAGAATGAAAAACGTCTTGTCAATTTAATCCTCATTTTTCACTTTCTGTTCTCCAGGATCTCAATATCATATTCAGCCAAGCTGTCAGAACAGAGGTGTTACAGCTCCATACTCCCTTGCCTCTTCACACATCTGCAATGCCTATAAATCTTTTCAGCTCCATCACGTTTGTGATACTGCCAACATCCAGCACTCTTGATCAGCCCACTGTGAAATTTCCTACTGCTGCCTTCATTTCATCTTGTTTGGAGTGCTGTAATTCACAGCTTTTGAGCAGTTAACTACTGTAATACTCAATAAGAGCAGTAGGACTGCAGAATAGTATTATAACCTTCAGTGTTCTGGATTGTGACCACACTATGCTTTAATTTCTAAAATGTGTGGCAGCTTGTTCTCTTCAACTGCATCTGAAAACGTGAATTTGTCAGTATGTTTTAACTACGTTTCTTCTAAATCAGCTTGCATCAATAACAGTAGTTTCCCCAGGTCTCAGGTTTGGTGCCAATCAACCTCAGCTCTGTTTTCTACAGTAAATTTCCTCTTTAGATCAATGATTCCTTTGGCAAAAATTTAGATCATTAATTTAGTTTAAAAAAAAAAAAAAAAAAGACTGGTAATAATAAATTTAAATAATAAGGTTAATAATTAAAATTAGGTAGGAATACTAAAGTTTCTGACAAGGAGAAAAAGCACATTTTTATAAATGCAGAAATTCAATGTCATTTAATTTTTTTAATTACATTTTAATTAATTAGACCTATTAGTCTATTTAATTGGACCATCTTAATGGTCTAAACTGTCTGGATTTACAGTCCTAACTAATTGACCCATAGTCAACTGCAAGCATAAATGTTAGCATTTACATATTGAACTACTTGCAGGCATAGCTGGATAGAAACTTTTCAATATTGTCACTCACACCAGCTTTTAGGCACAAAAAATAATTTTTTTCAAAGGCTAAGTGAATTACTTCTCTGCAATATTAAGGCAGTAAAGTATTGACAGTACACTAAACTTCTGTTTTGTATTTTGTAATGGAAATAACAAAGTACAAGACTGGTGAAATACATGTCCTGTAGACTTATTTACATACAACTGTAGAGTGCTTTTAGGGCCAGATTTTTGTTTTAATGAAGTCGAGAGCGAGCTTTGCCTTTTAACTTGACTAGAGTGGAAGGTCGGCCTTCAGTCAAGAATTGTGTCGTGTTGCATCCCCCACTGCAACTGTGAGAATCTTGCCTTAAATCCAGGGAGCACCTCTTCTGGTTCAGTTTGTGGTGGTGGTTTCTCAGTCCCCTGCCCTGTACCTTGCCACAGGGCTTGGCTTTGTCTTATCAGTAGCCTTCTCTTAGGCATTGGAGGGCAGCTATTAAATTCCCTGCAAACACTCACTTCTCCATGGCAAAACATCCCTCAGCTTCTTCTCACAGGGCATACAGGCTATTTAACAGGCTAAAGCTATGGCCATAGTAAATATTTATTAAAATTCATTAAATTTTAATTTAATGCCTCTTTCTCTGTGTCCCAAAAGGAAAAAAAAAACTTGAAAAATTTTGGAAAAAATCTTCCAAATGTATTCTATCTCAAAATTTAAAACACTTGGTGTTTTTTTTAAATCTATGCTTCCTAGCTACTAAATACATTCCCAACAAATTAAGAGCACTGGTCCCTACTGTTTGTCTAATGTTTTATGAGTTGTCTAAAACTCAACCGAGAGAAGATGATACAGCAGGTTCAAAATTACTCCAGGTGTTCATTGGCTTCTGAAAACATCCTATTTACATCCCACTTACTGTTCTGGTGTCATTTGATGGTAACCCAAGAATATGTGCAGCTGGGAAGAAGAGGAAGAATTCCTATGTTTTTTCTTGGAAATAGCCATCTGGAGCCATAAATTGTCCTGTGCTCATTGCTTACCCATTGCTCAGCTCCAGTTCCTAACAAAGCTTATTTATTTTTCTTGCCACTCATTTCCCGTGTCAGTTTAGGACATTTACTTCTCTTTGGTGCCATGTGGTTGCATCCCTCTGAAGGAAGTATTTCTTTAAATTAGTTATTTATGACATATGTTTTGGATTTACAGCAGAATCCACAATGCTTTTAAGATAGAATTAATATAGCTGAAAGTAAAAGATGCAATATTTGTTATTCAGCATTTATAGCCATATGCAAGGCTATAATGACATGGGAATTTAATCTCTCTTAGTAACTTATTGCAGTCCATACATATTTTCATTTTTATTGCAGATGCATGTATGACAGTCAGATTTTAGTTATGTTGGTAGAGTTCAAGCTTCTGAAACAGATAGATTGAATCTCAGTTCTTATGGAGCACTGTTCCTACAAGCTCACCTAAAAATTAAATAGTAAACTAACTCAAGGAAAACTTTTAGAAAAGTGTTAGATAAGAAAGTCTTGACTCATTTTTCTTATCCACAGGGGAAATAGTTTTTCTGTAAGACGTGGACCTACCTCTTCTGGTAAAATAACATGTGTTAACATAAAGACGAAATAGCTTAACATGTGTACTAGTTTGACTTAATGTGTATGGCTTCTGTAGGTATGGGAAGTTCATTTGATTGCAATAA
>JAVCKT010025354.1:59562-70867 GCA_032273925.1 Rhynchotus rufescens | reverse complement strand
TATGTGTTAAGATAAGGTTTTATGCCTGGGATGTAATATCCAAAGCCAAATCTTGATTCTGACTGAGCCTAGTATTATTCATATGATTTGATATCATTCTGTAACTCTATTTGACTTGCTTTAGAAATTGAGGATGCTTGGATCTACAGCTCCAACTCTCCAAGGAGGGAAGTCCTGGAGCAACCTCCCAACAGGAATCGCGGGCAAATCTGTCCTAATTTCAAGTGGGGACCTAGCATATCTATATCCAAGGTCTATTCAATAATGTTGCCCCTGAGAATGAGGGGCCTCCTTCAGGTCCCTTTTTGTTGTGCCAAAATGCAAGCTTTCAAATCAAATAAAAAGTGTAAGCTTGACATTTCATTCCCCTCCTTTGTTTTTCCTTATACTTCAAAATTCTGCAAACACAGTATATTTGTTCCCTGGACCTTCAAGTTATCATTCTCCTATTTGCTAATCAGTTTGCACCTTGGTGTGTCTTAGCTGCTGTAATAACCATAATCCCAATCATATCTAGCCAATTTAACGGGCTTCTTGTATCCATCAGAAGAAGCTATTCCATATGCAACGTCAGACCCCAGCACCTAGAGAAAGCACATTTTATCTGCCATGTTTTAAGGAAAGCTGCAGTTCTGTGGTGACATTTGAGAGCTTTCATTATCTCAGTGTGAGAATCTCTGGGGCACACTCTGGTCTCTTAACATATCCTTGTTTAACTGCACTCCTTACCTTTGGCTGTCTGTGTTCAACTAACCAAGTGGTGGCAGAGATGTGTATAGTCCCTCTTAAATCATTCTGATTTTCCCAAGTCCCTCTGCAGTTTTTTGATGGAACATATGGCAATGTTATGTCTATTTGAAAAAGCCTTTGCATCATATGTTTATACAACTGCTCACTATCCCAAGACAAAAATTCTTTCCTGTTATTGCCCATTTGCTGACTAAAGAAATTATCCTCTTTATGTATTCTGGTACTTTACCTTGATACCTTACATGTTTAATTATGTAGTCCTCAGTCCATAATCCATATGATTCACTCACCCTATAATATGGCTCACATCACTTTTACTTGTTTTAACTCTTGCTCTTCCCTTCCCACCTGCTCACCGTTGTAGATCTTTTATACATTTTGTGCTGGGCCTCAGCCTTAATCCTCTGACATTTTCCATCCTCAGTCATAAAACCTATCCTTACTGAGTTCTGTGGCACAAGACTTGACTCAAAGAAAAGGAACTCTTGCTGGTTAAAGATCAAGCTTAAACCAAAAAAAACAAAATAAAGAAAAAACTAACAACAACAATATCAAAAAAAAATAAAAAAAAAAAAATAAAACCAAAAGAGGCTCCAGTTATCTTCCATATAAAGCAATAGCCCCACAATGGAGAAAAAGAAGTGGACTTTGTGGCTGAAGAAACAAATGGAGAAAGAGGACTCTGGATCCTTTTCTATATTCTCCTGTACTGCCTGTCCAGTGACTTCAATCATCCATGGAAATCAGAGATTTCCATCAGTTTCAGTGGGAAGTGAGTTGCACACAGGAACTTCCCATTCTCCAAGTTCCTGATTAGCAAAGTGGGAATAATGATTTTTCTCTGTCTTGAGTTAGAGAAGGGTGAGGCCAGAAAAATCTGGACATCTTTTAAGAGTGAAAAACAATTTTACTCAGAGGACTCAATTGGAAAAAAAAAAAAAAAAGAAAAAAAAACCACCCTGAACCTAGACTTGTATGTGGATTGTTTTTTCTCTCAGAAGGAATAATGAATTAGCTTTTAGAATAATATTTAACATGGACTATTTAGAACTGAACTTCACTCCTTCAGAATACTTTCTTCAGCCACTGCCCAATTCAGACAAAGTAACTTTACTCCAAAGTATGCAATATTAGGGAAATATGTCTATTGTACTCTATATTAACACACAGTGGTTTCAATTTCTGATGTCCCTTTGTATTGTGCGGTATAATAGCCACATCTAGGGAACATGTGTTCATTTTTCAGGCTTTCTCTCTAGAAACTTGGATTTTTCCTGTGTCTGCATTATAACAAAGGGTATCTATTTATGTGAGGTTCCTGAGCTCTACCTATATAATCCTTTTTATTTACAAGTCAGTAATACAAAGGCTTTCTTTTTTCACTCTTTATTCCTTATTCTTTTATTTTGGAAAATAAGTCAGCATGCAAAAAATCCAATGCAAGTATTTTCATACTTGATGTAGCTCATCTCACTTATTAGGTATATTTGTAACCACATTTAAATACAAAATTTACAGCAATTTTATAAATAAACCTAGGAATATTTCCAGCACATTTCCTTTTTTTTTTTTTTTTCTGATGGAAATACCCCCAATTTTGTTTTCTTCATCCTGATTTTTTTCAAAAAATGTATGTTTTCAAGTGGTGAGGAGATATGTATAATGAAGTAAATTTATTAAAATCATTCTGATACCCAGAAATCATGTAGTAATAGCTCTGGTAGAATACAACAGAAATAAAATTAAAGGTTTATAAAATATATAGCCTTCTTGCAGGCTTTTTGCTTCTCTGAATCCAGGATGTACAGCTCACACCAGGTCTAGTTTTAAGAGAAGATGCTGGAAGGTGATACCAAAGCACATAAAACCCCCAGGGTCATCGTGGTTCAACTCATCAGAAGACCAAGTTCTGCTGTAAGATCCTGCTCGCTCTTTCTGCAACTGCAGTGGCCCAGATTACTTTAGAGACTGATTAGCGACTGGGAGAGGAAAGGCTGCTCCCCTTGCTCCCTGCTCCTGCCTTACATCTGCCTCTCTGGTGGAGGAATTCATTTTTCCCTGTGTGTAAAGTCCTAAACTGTCTCCCTAAGCTTGGAGGGAAGAAGCTCAGATCTCTTTCTCCCAACTCTCTGACCATGACATGAGAAGAGCAGTCCCTCCTCCCACCACTGCAGGAAAACCAGCTCCCCTCCCTCTCTTTGGAGCAGAGGAAGCAGAGTAAGAGTCCAGTCTGTCCCATTCACTGCATGCAGGGCTCTCTCCCTTTCTGCTGTTCAACAGTGCCCAGTAAATGGATGCCAATGGCTTGCAGATGGATTAAAGGCTGCTGTGCACAAAGCTTAGGAGTCATTGCCTTGCAGGAGACCCTGGAAGAACACACTCAAATAGTCCTTAATACTTGAAAGATGGAAATGAGAAAGGAATTCAAGCGACTCCTGAGAGCAGGGAGAGGAAACAGATAGGAGAGACTGTAGATAAGGGAAACCATCCTGACTGAAATCTGGAAATGACAGAAGGGTTAAACTTCTGGGGGAAATCCTGGAGGAAAAGAGGGCCAAGGATGGCTAAATGATGATTTAGGCCACAGTGCTGGAAGGTGCTTGTTGTAGGTGTCCCTCTGCATGTGTATCCATCTCGTCACTGTTGGCTTTGCTAGAGGTACGATGGAAAACTGCTTGGATGAACCACAAACATGAAAATGCCAGCGTGTTAATGTGAGTTACTCTTCTGACTTGACGTTTTACTCTTCCTTGTTCTTGGACTACAACACTATCCAGCTTCTCCTAATTGACTTGATGGTCTTCCTGGAAAAAGTGAGTTGCAAAAGCTCTTTTATTCTCTTGAATTATTTACAGGTGGAAAATGTCTGTCTTGCTGGATCTTACCCAAAAGGCACTAAAATGTTTCTTGCAGCCTAATAATACTTTTTTTTCTAGTTTTCATTTGACTAGCAAAAAAAACCCCAAACAAACAAACAAAAAAAAACCAAACAACAAAAAAAGAGATCTGTACATTTTTTTCCTTTTCTTTTTTATTTCTTTTTAAATTTGGTTTAGGGAGTGAACCAATTATTTACACCGCCCTACTGCTGATAGCAACCATATGTCTGGATTACACAGCAATGAGCCTTGCAGTCCTATTTCTGGCAACTGTTCCCTGGCCACAGTGGCATCCCTCCACACTCCTAATGGGAGTAGGTGCTCTGGAACCCTTCACATATCATAGGCACCTCCCGTCTCCCAGCGCTTTACCCCATTTGCCACCACTGTCCTCCAGCAGCGGTTGCAGCCAGGGGCATGGTAAGCTGTGTGGCACAGGCAACATTTCAGAGCTCTTAAAAAGTATGAAACGGAGAAGGGACCAAGATAAAAAAAATAGGGTTACTGAGTGAAAATATTTTATCTACATGTTTATGCTCCTTGATGTGAGACTGAAATCCCTTGGAGAGAAAAGCAGCAATGGATTCCTGATCCATAAAGCACGTAAGGAGTCTTTCTCCTTCCTACACACTCTTCTCCCTTCTCCAGCCACATGGGCCAGAAGAAGTAGCAGATATGATGGCACAGCTGAAGGAGCCTGGACTGGCAGCAGTAGGACTCCCTGGCCCCAGGGCAACGTGGTGCTGGGTTTGGCTGCCCAGCTTTTCATCAGCTTGGAGGACCTGCAGTGCTTGCTTGCATCTCCCAGAAAAGGCCCTGTCATAGAAACTTACCCTACAATGTTGAACTAAGAAACCTATGCTGGGATAAGTTTGGCTGGGATTCCCTGGAGAAGATGAAGACTACTTGGGAAATTCAACTTGAGCGGAAATTCAACATGTTCTCTCTCAATCTTCTTTATTTTCACTCTTAGGTCCATAGAGCTGCGCTTTAATAGCTGGTTAGCTTTTACTTGTAAAGGGCTCCTGTGCAGTGCAGTGCAAACACAGCTCCTCACCTGCAGGGACCTTGAGGATACGGATCCTTGCCCTAAGGAGGGCAATGGTTCAGAGTACTGTAGTTTAGTGAGGTGTTGCTAATGAGAATATGAGAGGGTTAAATGCACAGTTAACTGGGGAACTGAGGCCATCTTCCATGATCATGTACTGCTGGCTGCGCTGTCTCTGTTGTACAGCCCAGGACTTGGCCAGTAAAAGGCTCTATGACCACTCGACTTGGCCAGTAAAAGGCCCTATGACCACTCGACCAGCTCAAGCCCTTCTCCCTTGACCATGCGGATGCTGCAATTATTTGTCCTTTGCTCCTGAATGTGAGCATGATTTCTTCCAACAGGAATGTGTAAATGGAGCAGTACTCAGCAGGAGGACTTCTTCCTTTGGCAAATACGCTGAACTAGGCCTAACGCGAGCTCTTGTTTGGGGAAAATGCCATAGAAGGCTGCTCATAGAAGGAGCTTTTATCAGCTATGCAGATCAGAAAGGGAAATTTCACTCTGTTTCCTCTCCTTTCTAATGCAGCAGTATTTCACCATTGTGATTCAACCTGTGGTTCGTAGCTAAGTAGTAGTGTTATGATTTTATGAGCCCTCAACCACAGTGTATTTAAATGTTCTATAAAATATACAGGTTAATCACCTGACCTCTGCAAACTTCTTGGAATAAGTTGTATTACATTAGCTAATGCACTATGAAGTCTTACTAGACCTGCAGAAAAAAAAAACATTCTACATGAAAAGCAAAACTGTCAAACTTGTGGCTTTGCTAACTTTGCACAAAAGTATATAAAATCTATAACCAGTGCAAAACAAGATAAAACCACAAACTTGATGGCCTTTTGTACAGCTCCAATTGGACATTACAGCTCTATGCTGTAATCTCAGAATAGAGCCTTTATCATCCTGGGTATACTATCATTGACCCATAACACAGAGTCTTAAATAAAAAGCAAACCATATTGTCAAAGCAAAAGTCAGTATCTGAGCAGGTCTGGCCTCAAGTGTAGGAGCGTGAAGAGAAAAAACAAAATCTCAGAATAAGAAGGCTGGACGGGTTTGGGGAAAAAAATCTGTAAAAAAATAGAAGGGTGGAGCAGAAATAAAAATACTTTGGACAGGCAAATCCCAAGGATTCCAAAGTGAAAGAAAAAAAAGGCCTAGTTCTTGCCTGGTCAGTGTTGGAGCAGACGTACATTGATTGTGCTGGCATGAGGTTTTACAGCCTTGATTTGAAACTTCTGAGTAGGGGCGTTCCAGCAAGACCGCTGTGGCAGAGATGACATTGTGGAAGACATGGACCACTCTGTAATTTGTGTGTGGACTGTTCTGGGACTAAATAGCCACGGGAGGCCACACTGCCCTCCTTCTGATGAGAGCGACCAATGCTTCTCTATTGCTTGGGGGAAACATTGTTCTGCTACAGTCAGTTCAACGAGATGAGTCTGTGCTCCTTCCTGTCCTCTAAAATGATTTGCATGACTGGATGACTTAAAATTGAGTAGTTTGTACCCTCCTTTCTGTCCATTGTAAGATGAGGCACAGATGGATACAGAAGCACAACTGGAGGTGGAAGGACCCAACTGAGGAGATTCAGAGAGCCATACAGAGATGGTGCATATGCCTCTCTGCCTTCAGCCCTGCTATCACGGATTTGTTCATGTTGCATATCCTATCTCTCTCCACACTAAAATCTTATTTTTCCATGGAAGAGTTTTCCCTTCACTCATTCTGTGCATCTATCTCCTGGAAATACCCTATCTCCTGGAAATACAATAGAAAAACTTCTGAAGAGTTTCCAACAGTTCCAGAAAGAGATGGTAGGTTTTCAGGGGCTGGGAAAGCTGAAGGGATCCCAAAAAGCAGATTGTGGAGCCTGAGATTTAGTTCCTGCTGTAGAAAGTCCCATGCATGGGAAAGATTTAATTGACAGGACCTTATGCAAGTGAAATGCATTTTGACCCCTTCAAATTATTTCATGCCAAGATGCTTTGTTTCCTACTTCACTTATTCTTTAGGAGTTTTGTGTGTCATTAAGCTTCCTTTAGAATGGAGTTTCTTTATCAGTGGGATGAGTCAACATACAACAAAAAAGAGGGGACTGCAAAACAATTGCTCTTCACCTGCCTAGTGTATTCACTGTCACCTTGCATTGCTTCACTATGTTCCCATGCCAGCCTATCAGTTTAATTGCCTATCTTCCAGTGCTTCAGGGTCAGCCAAGCCTGATGTCACCTTTCTGTTGAATGCCAGTGTGCAAGCAACTGCTACCATTGTGCTTCCATCTCACCGGAGTTACTTATTTGTGTCTTTCTTCTGTTTTTGAAGCCATCTTGATGTGCTCTAGTAGTGTCTTTGTTCAGATGCTAGACTGTGCTGTTCTTTAAGGAGAGCGAAGTGTGTAGACTACTTGAAGAGAAGTGCCATCTGCAAGTGTTCATCACTGAGAGAGAAGAAAAAAGAGATGGAACAGAAATCCATGACTGGATCTGGTGGTCCCTGGCAGTGTCAAAGACAGGTCTTATGAAATTGTAAAAACAGGAAAGAAGGACCTTACTGTTTAGCAGGTTGGGTAGACAACATGGTGTTGAAATGTATTTTTGTAAAAGAGAGCCACTCATCACTCCCTATCTTTTGTGTCTTCCCTGATTAATCCAGAAATACAAAATCTCATCAGTTTGTGAACTAGGAAGAGATGGAAGTCCTACATCAACCCTACCCTGAAGCAGAGCCACAGGATTATGCCTTGCTGAGTGTTATGATGCATTATAACAAAAGACTGCACAAAGTTTTAAGCAATAATGTAGGCCTCCTGTATTGATCCATGTCCAATAGGCCTCCTGTATTGATCAATATTCTTTTTATCTTTTGAGATCCTGGCTAATACATTGCTCAAAATTGCAGTCACACTAGGGATTTTCCAAATTTTTGTGTCTTATATTTCTTCTCAAAACAGTCCAGCACTCCTGCCCAAGGTGGAAGGACTAAATGGGTTAACAAGCAGATGGTTTGAGACTAGTGACACTTTTACTGGTGGGACAGAAACAGAAAACATCCTAGAATCATCTATCCATCATGTTATGTCATTTCCACTCTGCAGTGGGAGCCAGCCAAGGGGTAAACCACCTGTCTCAACCCTGCAAGGACTCAAAGCTAGAAAAAAAAACTTTTTTGCACTTAGGCCCAAAATCTCATTGCAGAACTACTCTTTGTAGATCACTAAGAATTACAGAAAAGTGTTTCAGAAAAAGATGATAGTCTATTTTGTTTCAGATATTGCCCCAACAGAGCAGCATTGTCTGTCTAGTTTCTACTCTCGACCAACTCTAGGTGAGCGAAGTTTTGGCAGGCAGCAGCAACCACAGTTCATAGGCACTTACTAATCCTTTCACCAGATTGCCCCTGCAATCACTCACTGTGACCACCTCTCAGCAGTGCAGGCCTGGAAATCCCACACAAATTGGTTACAAAAATGTTTTACCCATTTCTTACTCAGAAAAAAAAAAAAAAAAGCAATTGGCAGCAGTCAGCCAGATATGCCCCCAAAATTGACTCTGCATGTGTGAACATGAGTGTTAGTTCTGGCACAAGGGAGAGAGTGGAAATGCACTGCTGGGGAGGGCAAATGCATAGAGGCTCAGATAAGTTTAAGGTGCCCAAACCCATATATATATATATATGTTTAAGCTGCCCCCAGTTCTGCATAGGGGCGAAATGGACCTGTGGGAATGAAATTCCAGAAGAGAGGTGAAAATATCATTATACTGATTGGCAGTAATCGTTCAAAAAACTAATCTGTTTTTATTTCTTCAGGATTTTACAGTCATCTCCCACCACACCAACTTGATGGAAAGAGGAGACAAACCTGAGAAAATGGACAATGTGTCAAAGATGTTGATAATGGCCAGGTAAATAGACATGCAGCAGCTACACCTGCACTCTGGAAAAAAAAGAGCTGCCTTGATGCAATTGTTTGTCTCATTGCAGTTTTTTAATGATAATTAATTTTGCATAGTTGCTTGTGCATTAGCAAAAGACAGTGATTGTACACAATGTTCAGTTTAGTGTACTGTTATTTATTAAAAAATCATTGAAGATGTCTTTGCATTCATGGGTCTGCTTCTTGCACAATTCATTGAAATGCTTGGCATCACTCTCATAAAATACACACACTGAAGGTAATAAAATCCAGCCATGTAGTACAGTAAAAATCTCCACAAAAAATATAATAAAATGGACATATGAATCATGATAAAATCCGCACACCACTATGCAGCACATTCGCACGAATTAGAGATGCGCAGTGATCCTGGATGAAGCCTTATCTAAAAGCACATGCTGTCTTCACAAGCAGTGTAAAATGCAAAGTGGGAACAAGATACATCCCTAACTCTCTGATTCTGCATAATTAAATATTCACAGAGGACTCCTCTCTGGCTCTGTAAAATGTTCTCCCGTTTGGCCGATCCATTCACAGGCTGTGTGCACCACATTCCCTTCCTTGGCCTCACCAAGGCCAGCCAAAACCAGGCATGAAACTCAGCAAGGCTTATGCTGCGCATCTGCCCCCAGCTTCTGAAGCCCACCTCCCTCTCCTACCCGCCAGCTTCCCAAACATGCCTGTTTCACCATCATCCTGTAACTGTCCATCCAGTGTGTAGGAAACCCTTCTCCTGCCCCACTAATACTGGTTAAAGTGGAGTAGTTGGTGTGCAGGAGAGTCTCCCAAGAAAACTGGATTAAAGATCTCCACAATAGCCACTGGAGCAAAACAGTTTGCATGCCTTCCCTTGTTTATGGGTCTTCCTGGACCACTAAAAATGTCATATAGATCATGGTGGGCCCCATAGTGATCTAAGCCTTTGAAGGTCAGGAACAAGTACTCCTTTCAATTCAGGAACTCTGAATCCTGATGTAAGAAGGTGGAAAAAAAAAAGAATGAAAGAAAAGAGAAAAAGATCTATGGGTTTATCGGTGGCTTTATGCCATCTAGGAGTCCTGAGTTCTTTCATGCTGGCCAACCTTATGACCCAGTGCAACAGTACCTTCTGGACTGCAGCATGCTACTCAGTTACAATAACTACAGCATTTCATCCACCAGCTTGTTAGCTCACAGTCAGTGCTCTTGCAGGTAAGAGCTCCCCAGGAGATTTTCTGTCACTGAGCAGTGAAGTGAGCTCTGCACAGCCTTACAGAAAATAATTTTTAATATACTGAAGTTTGGCTTCTGCTTTTGCTCACTTTGTGTCTGCAACATCTCCTTAACAACTGATCAGCAATGCATGGCTGAGCCAAACCATGGCAGCCCATTGACAGAAAAGACCCAGGAAAAGGACATCACAATCTACCAGATGCCATCTTGCACCAGCAGCAGGAAACATCCTGGAACACATATGGCAGTGCACCACACTAGGTATGGGACATCAATTATTTCAAAGTATCATCCTGGCTCTGTGGCCTCAGTGATCTGAGACAGTGCACACCATTGCAGGATGGAGGTGCCGTTTCTTTGTTCACTTGTGCTTGGTCACAGCAAGCTCTTTGGTGCAGATATGTAAAACCTCTACCAAAAATTCAGGCTATATATAGCTTATGAGGGGGACAACATAACCATTTGTAGTGCTATATAAATTAAGATGAGGAAGTAGTTTGGGGGTATGCATGTGTAGGGAAGGATGTGGGTACGGACAGATAAAGCATATCAAGATCATCAGCGGAACAAAATTTGAAAAGGATATCCGCAAACCTGCAAAAAGCTGAGCACAAAAAGCCTTTCACCAGGTGGACTGTAAGGGTACAGAAAAACTTATCATGATCTAAGTAACCACAATGTCTGGATGGTTTTTCATGAGCTATCCTAGATAAGTGTAAAGAACCAGATAATATCTGGCCAAGTTTCCTGATGTGAGCTGAGGGCAAGTGGGTCAGCACACGTCTGAGCTTTATCCCAGCTCAGCCACTGGGTGCATCTGCACGTAAGATTGATGCAGGAGAAACAGCACTGATAGCTACTCACCCAGGCAAGGAGCCCTGCAGCTGATACACATACTGGCCACAGGAAAGTGAAAATGGCTATGCAGGCTCTTCCTAGCATCACACCTTAATGAACTGTATGAGCTTGTTTTCTTGCCGGGCCATCTTGTGGATCCTCTGCACATGGGTGTCCCTGGCCAGGCTCTGGCTGCCCGGTGTGCTCACACCATCACTTCTGTGGGCTGCTCAGATACAGAGGGGAAATATCTATTTCATCCCAAACTACATCTGCTCTGATCTAGAGATGCAGAAAAGCAATACGAATGCATGTGGATGTCCTACTGAATCCCTCCATCCATATATATTTCTCTGGGAAAGGGCAAGGCAGGCCACTGGCATGGTTCTTTGCCCAAGTTTCTCCCTGTGTAAAATGGGAATAATGATACTGACCTAGTTCACTGGGGAGCCTGGAAAGGCCAGCTAATGTTTCTAAGGCTCTTTGAAAATCAAAAAGTCTGTATCAGTGCTAAGTGTTATTATTCATGTATTGTAATTCTAACCTATAAGGGACTCCACTATAGAATGAGATTTTTGGTTGCTCTAGCAGTTGAAAGAGGGGTTCCATATTTCATCTTTTCGCTATATACAGATT
>JAVCKT010025354.1:29034-59552 GCA_032273925.1 Rhynchotus rufescens | reverse complement strand
GCGCGCACACACACACACACACACACACACACACACGGAGTTTAATCACAGGCATAATGGTAAAGGTGGTGAAATCCATGCCAGTTTTAGGCGTTATAGTGCTTTGCTTGCGTGCTAAGAAAAAAATGGTTTCTTATATCTGTGAAAGTTTACCTAAAGTCCAATATAAGTATTTTGTACCAGCTAACAAAATCAAGCGCTTATGAACTTGATCCTACAATCTGAAGTTTTCTGTGGACTTTAGAAGGAGCTGGAGCAGTGCCTAAATAAGAGAGGAGAAATATAAGGTTTTTATTATACAACAAATATTAAACACAGGAGTGTATAAATATACAGAAGGTACAGAGTGGTTTCATGGAGGTCTTTTCACTTAGAACTTATTCACATCTCTCCAACAAGATCAGCGACACAGTGTGGCATGTGTAATTCTGAAAATCATAAAAATATCAAACAGGGCCTTTTATAACATATCGTACGTTCCTGACACATATTGCAGTTCTGGCAGTGACTTATATGTTACACATTTCCAAAATCACTGCTTCTCCTGTTTGGATTATGTTAACCTCCCAAAGGAGATGACTGCATATTGGAATCTTGCACCAGGTAACGGAGAGAAAAAAGGATTGTGCTTGCTTAGAAACAAGACACCACATTCCCAGAAAAAGCCAGGATTCATTAAGTCCCATGGGAGATAACGGTGGTATATCCACCATGAACAAAAAATGAATGTTTCCACATTATTTAGAAGTCACTTGGATGTGTGACACCCTGTGCCCTAGAAGATGCTGACTATCTGCCCTGTTTTTACTTCCCTGATTGTTATTAGACACATCTCCTTTTAATTTGCATTTGCAAATGCAAGGGCTCTAAGAACACAATGATATTTGTGTATTCCAGGGAGGCAGTGGCTGATCAGCCCCCTAGGACACAGACCTAAATGTTCCCATTTTCATAAAGGTGTCCTTTTCCCTGCTATGTTGACATCTGGGTACCCACGCAGAGCGAATAGATACACCCCAATTATTTTATGGTACATGCACCATGCCATATGGAGCCATGGAAGAGATTTTTTTCTGTTTTTCCTATGTATATCCATATATCACATTTAATATCATAACAATGAGAAGAACAAAAAGAGGTGAAAATCTTAACTACGGAGAGCTACACTTTTCATTGTTCCCTCCTGTTTCTTTAGGTAATAGAATCCTTTTATATAGGAGGCGCATCTAAAGCCATGAAGCTCCCATCCTTCCTTTATGTATGAATAAATGAATTTGTTTACCATGCTGTCTGACTGTGTTTCAAAGCAATGGCAGATTTCAGTGGATTAGCTCCAGCACTTCTTTGCAGCAAAACCCTTCTCTGCTCCTATCCCATATTTCCTAAGAGCATCAGTTTTGTAAAATTTCCTACACAAGCTCCTTACACACCACCTCGTGACTGAAGGGGGGACTGCAACATATATAAAATGTCAACCAAAACTAAACTATGTCATATCTGATTGAAATGGTGGAATATTTTACTTCTCATTTCTCAGCTAGAAGTTCTCCTTTCCCCAAATTTGATACAATTGCTCCAGTTGCTAAATGTTGCTCAGCTACAAGCTCCCAGTATGACTCTCAACACAACCATCTGCATTTTGAGGTGGCATTTCTGAGATTCCTTTTTTTCCTTTTTTTTTTTTTTTTTTTTCCCCACAATGAACTGTTACAATTAACTGGAATTTTCCACCAAGTTTGGTTGCAAAATTTCCAGCCAGCTATACTATTTAAGAATTCAACACACAGTTAACAAATGCACTAACTTCTCACAGTAAATGGTTATACTCTGAGTGGTTTTTCACATATCCTGAAACTATTTACATTATGAGCCTTTGATTATTTATGGAGATATTCATGGTGCTTTTCTTGGACATGTTGTGTGAAGAAATTAGTAGGCTGGAGGGAAAGAACAACGGGGAGCTCTTGGGAGTGGACTTTTAGATTTGTTTTTACATTTTTTAAGTCTTCAGTACCATTGAAAATCAGTCTTAATACTTGTGTTTTGTTCTACCAAGATCCGTTGGTGGATTTCAAATGGAGATAGGCTTCCAACAAGTAAACTGATCAAGGCTATTATATATGGTAATATTATCTCCATTTTGCAGAGAGTTCAGATAAAACATGGAGGAATTTCAAGCTTGGTTCTAAAGTTAGAGGAAATTTTGATCTTGCTGATGTTAGACATGAGGTTACACTGTGAAGGACTTTCCAAAATCATGCAGGTTTGCTGGGCAGCCAGAATCAGAACTCTTATTTCCTGTTTTTTTATCCCATCTTGGAGCTTACAGAGCACTAACTGCCTTGTGGGGTTGTGTATCCCCTCCCATGCAGAACATATGCATTGATTGCCATAAGGCACCTGGGCACCGATGATGTTGTTTGCTCTGGGCTGGTATGGATTAAGCAAACAAGATCTTCAAATTGCTTTTCATTTTGAGATGATTTGTACCCTGTTTGTAATGTGATGGTTTAAGACATCATATGCATGAGAGAGGGAGAGAGAGAATGGTGTGCTACCTAGGGACACCAATGTCCAACCTCCTTAAAAGGGAAATATTGCTGGAGACACACAAACTAGTGCAAGCCACATCATTAGAAGAAAGTTTTCTGTCATTAAGTGCTACGTTGTGCACCCTGTGTGCCTGCAATAAGCCTCTGGGGAATATGCAATCATACCTGCCGGAGGAGTGGGAATGCTGAGGATGAGCCACAGCACGTTCTGGGTGTCCACCTCCCACCTGCGTTAACATCATTATATTCACGTTGGGCTGACTTAGCACGCTGAGGAGGAAGATGGTCACGCCATTCTTTTTTTACCATCTGGGTAATTTATTCCATGAGTTTCACAGAGAGGGAATTCATTAAGGCCGATCTGCAGGATGTAATTATTCAGATGATGCCATGGGAAGAAGCTGTGCTAAGCTCGCAGAGTGAATTCTGTTGGTACCCTGGGCAGTACTTTTCTGGGTGGTCCTGCCTGAAAAGTCACACCAAGGAATGCCTTGACAGCTTCTCCCTAGGTCCCAAATGGCAGCTCCTCCGATTGGCACCAGCAGGAGCCGTTCTCACTAGGCAAGGGTGACATTAGAAGACTCCCAGTTAGCATCCGTCACAACAGAGAGGAAATCTGTGGGAAATGCTGATCATTTATATCAAAATTAATGAGGTTTTCCCTCTCTTGAACAAGGGGGCTGAGTTGTATGCTGACTACAGGGAAAAAAGATCCATGCGTGGATATCTAGTTTGCCTTTTTTATTTATATTTTTTCCAGGGGTCTTGTATAATTGATGATGCTGCCTATCTGGCAAAAGAATTTTCTGAGCATGAAATTCATTTTAATACTGATTTTTGCCTATTAAACACACTGTTGTTTTTTCCCTCCTACATCTAAAGCCAAAATCACAGGACCACAAAACAAATCAGCCTAATTTCACTGTGAACTTTTCTTTTGACATCTTTCTATTTTTCAAAGAGAATAAATGTGTTGTTACATGACTGCTCTTTTCCAGACAGAAGAGGCAGAGAGCTATTTTTGAAGCTCCTTAAATCAGAAGCTCCGGTTCTTTACAAAAGCATCCCCACAGGATATCAGGACTGTGTTTGGAAACATATGTGATAAAAAAAAAATCAAACCATAAAAATGAACTGGGATCACCTTGTAATTGGGCAGAGAAGACTTCCTGCTGCCATCTGTATTTTTGTTAAAAGCCAGTGCTTCTGCATTTCTCACCTTTTGCTGTTAGAGATTGTACACAAAATCTCTGATTGCCACGCAAATCAAAGCCAAGAGGGAGACCCCCTGTTTGGAAAAGACCATTCCCCTCCTATATTCTCTTTTACTGATGTTATGTGAGGAAAATTAGATGTACAGAATGAATCAAAAGTCGTTGTAAAAGAATAAAATAAAAACACCACCACTGGAAAAGAGCTATATGAAGGACCCGGAGGAGATCTTAGAATACATCAGCTTCCATATAGAGCTGCAAGCTAATAGGCAGTTCATTGAAGCTAAAGTATAACATAAAACATAAAATTACAGAGAAAATGGCTCAAAATATAATAAAAAATAATTAAAAATCATGTAGGAAGGTGGCACATCAGCATCTGATGTAAATACAGGCATAGGAAGTGCAATTCATCATTTGAATGGAAGATACAGTTGAAAACGGTAAAAAAAAATTGTAATTTTTAATTTTTTTTACAAGATTTGAGAAAATCCCAATGGTTCCAACAACAACTTTCCATTTTCCTCCTTGAGAGGTGATTTCTTTAGCTACCAGCATTTTTAATGAATAAACACCTTACAATCAAAACTCAAAATCAAAAAAGGAAGAAAATTCAGGCTCATTGTTAAGCATCATTGTTAAGCAATTTCTATTCCTTAAATACTAGACATACTATAAAGTGACATTAATCTCTCGCAAGAGGTTCATATGAACCTTCCCTTTTAACAGAAACTAGACTTTTATTTTCCTTTGTCCACCATTTTTCACTGTTCCTTGAAGTAAAATTTCAAATTTGGGTAAATCTTATTGGAAAACTATGCTTTTCAAAAAAAGTGTAAGGCAAATTAGACAAATTTTTGAGAGTATACAGAAGTTAAAAATAGGTAACTTTTTGGCAAGTGTTCTTCTAATATTTGCAGCTAGGCATATTTAAAACAGCCTCCCCCAGAAATAAGTTCATCACACTAATACCATATCTTTTACTTTCAAAAACTGTCACTCACAGTAAGATCACTTAGAGCACAGTGGCAATATTTAGGCTGCAAATCTTGTGAAGAAGCAGTGTATTTCTGGTCCCTGGGCCAGTGAGTCCTGGACTGGAACTTGGGTCCTGGATACTAGGTTAATACTGATAACAGTCTTACCGTATTAAGAGCAACCTTTCACAAATGAATGTGTTGTCTGTATTGGTTTGTTCAGACACACGTTGTCATACGTTCAGAAAATATATGAGCATATATATTTATATATACACACATGCTGATATATTCTGTGTTGTGTTTATGCATTTCTATATATGTCAGGATACACATATATATGCATAAAAGTACAAATTCAGAAAAACACATGCTCAGTTTGAAGGAACTCTTGATAAAGTGGTATATGATGAAGCAAAGAGTGATGAGCATTTTCAGGAATCCTCCCTCATTTTCTTCAGCATACATCTGTAGAATTCTCAGGACAGGAGGAAACCTCCTCTGTGATGTAACCGTGCTGCTTTTCCACACTTGGCTAGGATATTTTCACTCCTGTTTCACTTACGGGGCACTTCATCTTCCAACAACAAGCTACACACATATCAAGCACAGTACAGGGCATTGGCTCATTCCTTGCCATAATCAGCATTTTTGCATATATGCCTAGATATTTTTGCAAGTACAGAGGATGCAGTATAGCACAGGCAAGCCTTTGAAAATGTGGCCTTATTGCTAATAGAAAAAGTGGACATCTTATGCATGTTTATACATACGCACATTCATATTTTTTACTGCCTAGAGCCTCCAATGAAGGCTAGAGATCTTCACTACAAAATACTGTGCAAGCTTGCACAGAAGTGAGAGAAAGCTGAATACAGACTTATGAAGGGCTCGAAATCCAACAGAGCTATTTTATAGCGCAATCTACATATTTCAAAAATAGCTTATTTAATAGCTGATAAAAGCAGGGGTCAGCCTCCTCTGAGAGGCAGGAGGTGCATGGCATTAAATACTTGCAGTTATTTTGAGAACATGGGTGATTAAATTCTAGCAACTCTGCAATTTCAAAAGCAATTGAAAGTAAAGGACAAATAAAAAAATATTATATCATTTGCTCTGAAGTTATTTTGTGTCTCCTTCTTTCTACATCTATTTTTTCTCCTCTTTCATTTTCTATTCTTTACTCTTTTGTCTCCTAGATTTGAGCTTTCACTTTTGAAAATAAAAGATCTCATGAATCTCTATCTATCTATCCATCTATCTATCCATCTATCTATCCATCTATCCATCTATCTGTCTAATTATCTTTCTATCTACTTATCTCTTTACCTATTTTTTCTGCTTATATATCTACCCATACGTGGATGCAGATGCATGCACACACACACACACACACACACACAGATACAAAATTGACTCTTTATATGGCATTCAAGTATGTCTATGCAATATTTTTTCTCTTTACTATTATAATCATTTTCCTTATAATAATTGACAAGGTGTATCTCCCTTAGAAAACCAGTAGAAATGGTGAGAAACATCAGAAAAACTTGAGATTAATATCTTTAAGTTCTCATCTTCTTTAAATGTTTGCATCATTTTGATTTCTGAGAGTACTTAAAAGGAAGCCAAAACTCACTAGCTAAAAGAGGAAATAAAAACAAAATCACATAATCAGAAAATATTATATTAGCAGAATGGGAAAAAAAAAGATTCAGGCTTAATTGATATCTATTAGAATGCAAAGATTTCTGTCTCTTCGCTTAAAAAAGATTTTTGAAAAATATCTCAATGGAATTTTCAGTCATTAATGGAAGTTTCCAAAATCTCTGGAGAAGGCAAGTGAATAGAGGTATTAAACGCAAAAACTATAAAGGGGACCCTAATTCTACCTCAAGCTGCTCACATTACGTATTATCTTCATCTGTAATCCTTTCTGTCGTTCCTTGGTGAGAAGGGACAAGAAAAGTGGACGCATTTTTGTGCGCTTGTGGAAATCCGATTGCAGGAAATACTCAGGAAATGTGAAGAACTGGAAAGTAAGCGTGTTCTGACCAATTTTGTGATTGCCTCTATGTTTCTTGCAAGGACATTTCAGAAGAATTGAAAGCATTTGTATATTTTAAAAGTCATCTCATAAATGAAAAGCCAATCCTCATTCCCATAATTTATGACATTTAATATATGTCTTCTTAGGAAAAGGTAAGCAAGTGGGAACTCCTCACAGTAGGTGCTACCAAAACAGGTCTGTCTTAGTCGGTCCACAAGACAGTTGCTTATAATTGAGTAGAATATACATTAAGCAATCCTTAAGGGCTATCTGTCACTTATATCCACTTCAAACTACTATGCTTGTTCACCCTGAAGACGCTGCATCAAATGACAAGGAAATTTTCTTTTCCTAAGAATAGGAGGGAAGGAGGCTGGATAGCTGCCTCTTTTTCATTCTCTCCCCAAATTTGATTTTTCCAGTCCTGTGAACTATAGTGGTTTTCAGTCATTTTAAGAATCTGGAGGAGAAGAAAGGGGTGCTGGAGGTAGTGTGATATTGCACCAAGTCATGAAAACATGTAAGTAGGGATGACATAAGCCTTTGAAAATAACCATAACATTGTGCTCTTTTTAAACACAAAGATGGTTCCCTTGAGAAAGAAGGGGAATCAATACCGGGGATTTTTCTTTGGTGGGATATACGAGAAGGGTAAAAACTAGAGGGAAAAGATAATCAGTTTCATAAAGGAAGGATGTCATCAGTGTAGTCCCAAGAGATACACTGCAGAGACCCTGGAGGTTACTGTTCCTTATTTCTCATAATGAAAGAAAAAGGGCTCGTCAAATGAAACTATCAGGCAGCAAGTATAAAACAAGCAGAGGGAAGGAACTCAGAGTCATGAGATGCTGGGGAGGCCAAAAGCAGACCTAGGTCCCAAAAGTGACAGCATAAACTCACAGAAGAAACACATGTGGAGGGCTACCCAACAGAAAAATGCAGACGCCCAACTAGAGGGCTTTCCAAGCCGGAGCCTGTAGCTACATCCCATTTCCGTCAGTGAAGATAAAGCAGAAAGAATCCCTCACCCTGAAGTTCTTGTGCTTTGACTAAAAATAATTTGTCATTCCTTGAGAGGTACCTCCGTGTGCAGACTTAGGTGAGTGACATCAGTTAGCCTTCCTGGGAGTTGTAGACCAACAGATGAGCCATTCGCGCTGCTCACCACCACGAAAGCGCTAGCTGGCTGTCATGCCTAGGAACTGAATCTGGCGGGCTGCCTTCGGCTGCACGCGCACTAGGTGGACATCCGTAGAGCTGTGAAGCGCAAAGGTGTGTTGGTGGACTTCTGCTTCCACACGGGTGTTTTATTTGCTCTCCTGTTTGAGAGAGAAATTCCCATAGGAACGCAAGCGGCATGAGACACAGCGCCCACCGGAGTAACGCATTTCACTTCCCAGGGTGCCGTTCCTGGCACAACTCACTCCAGTGCTAAATTCTGGATCCAAACACGCAGCGGAGGATGGGAACAAAGCAAATCCGAAGTATTGGAGCTGTTTGCGAACACTTCCCTCCGCACGTTGCCACCTACTGGAGTCACCGTGGCTCGGAGCGAAAGATGTTTGCTGCGAGGAACGCACAGCAGCTCCAGGAAGGTGAGCAAGGACACTGAGACAAGGCGGGGAGCTGTAAATTGTATTTTGGTTAACTTAATGACTACTTTGGAGGCAAAGACTTGAAGGCCAAAGTCTGACAGGCTGTCAGGCACTGATTGCCATTTTCATAAAAGGCGCTATGCAAGTGCTGGTGATTGATAGATTGATTGATTTATTTTGCTGAGGCTCCTTTGTGGTCTCCTGGGTGGGTTTCTGGCCACACCTCTCAGCCTGAAAGCCCTTACTCTGCCTGCTGTTGCTTTATTTTTTTTTTTTTTTTTATTTGCGGGTAATGAAAATTTGTTATAAGTGTTCCCTTTCATCTGTACATGGCAGGCTGTCACACAGAAACAAGCCATTCTGGAACCTTGCTTCCTTCCAAATTGCTAAATATTTTTCTTCAAATTGCTTCCCTAATGGGCTGGTATAATAGGAGCAGCATGCTCTCTGCCCACGCTGAAGATGCCAGAGCATTTGTCCAGTGCACATGTGTGTTGGGCACAATAAACTCATTGCCTGGCCTGGAGACAGTGCAGCATTACTGCTGATCTAATCTATATTGCACATTTCTTGGGCACAGGCATAATGCAATGGATATAGGCATATGTGCACTTATAGATACTTCTGTTTCCCCTAGGAAAATGTATTTCTCAAGGGAGGCAGTCAGCTGCACATCCTGCTTTCCTGGGGAGAGAGCAGTGAGTGTGTATCATAAGGTGAGACCCGATAGCAGAGCAAGGAGGCTGTGCAGCCACTGAGCAATCCGTACAGGCAGTGACAGAGCTGGGCTCACTAATGGACCGGCCTGGCCAGTTTTTTATTGACTCCAGTTGCTGCTTTTTGGAGGGGCAGGCACCAGCGGTCCCCAAGGTCAGCAGTTCCATGTGCTCTATGCTAAACTGTTGCTGACCCACTGCTTTATGAGCCTAAGTGCTTATCCAGGAACAGAAGTGAATAGGTTGTGTGTGATAAGAAAATAATTTGCCAAAACTGCAACAATAAAGAAGGCCTGATGGGATCTCTTATGGTATGAATAGCCTGGAGCAGCTGCAGATTTCTCTCTGCTTTCACAATTATTTTCATTTTTATAACAACTAAAAAGGGAGCATTGTCCATGGGCTTTTGCAGACCTTATTTTCATTTCCAAATATAATATTTCCATATACATGTATATCCATATTACAAATTGTGGATCTTTGGGAAAAAAAATATAGAAAGAAAAAAAGAAAATGTCCTCTCAGATCAGAGACCTGTTGGCCTATTAGCTTAACCCATGCCTCTTTTCTGCTTCTCTCACAATCTTCTTGCTGGATTTCTCCAAGATCAGGTTGCAGACAGCCAGCACCTGAGCCTGAAACAGCATTTCCAGGCTGCACACAGCCTGGAAAGCCAACAGAGCTGCACATAGGGCTCTGTGCTCGGGGACAGCAGTCCTCCCCACTACGTGAGGCACTGCAAAGGTAACTGGTACTCTCTTAACCCCCACTGTGGCAGGCTCTGATGAGAAGACTGAGTATATTATTGTGATTTTCTTGCCAGGTTCATGCCAACGACAGTTATTATCACAGAATCCTTAAGGTTAGAAGGGACCTTTAGAGATCATCTAGTCCAACCTCCCTGCACATGCAGGGTCACCTACAGCGTGTTGCGCAGGATTGTGTCCAAGCAGGGTTTGGAGATGTCCAGAGAAGGAGAATTCACCACCTTTCTCGGCAGCCTATTCCAGTGCTCTGTTACCCTCCCATTATATAGATGTTACAGAGAGGCTTCAGCCCAGCAGCTGGCTATGGTCTTACATTCCCCAGCCCCTGACTAGTCCCCAGTACTTTTATTTCTACAGGAGCACAGCCTGGTCTGACACCTCCAGAGAGCCCTCCTGTGAGGCCAGCCCTATGCTGCAGGCCCCCCTCACACCATTTTGAGCAATCACATGTCCCACCAGGGCTGCCCATGCCCATCACTTCTCTTGAAAGTCTTGCCAGAGTCTAGTTAGGACCTTTCAGGAGCAGCACAAGAGACCAAGTCTCTGAAAGTAAGAGCATCTAAAACCTCTAGAGAACCAGACGCTCCTAAAAATAAAGTCTTCTTGCAATTCAAATTTTGCATAAGAAGACCAGACTTAGATGCCATGGCAGGGTCAGCTAGTCAGAATTCAGAAAATAGTTGCATAAAGAAAGATTCAAAGAAATACCTCAGACTGTAGCCTCCTACCTTTCTGATTTCTCAAGAGATCTTTGGTGAATCAGACTGAATGAGCTTTCTGTTGCCTTTTCTGTTTATAGGAGTAGCTGAAGCCAGAGAGTGCTCTCCCGTCTTAGTGCTGACAGCTACAGTAGAGCAGGATTGTAGTGCCTTAGCATAAAATGATCAATCTCATTTCAGTTCATTTTGCTAGAATTTAATTTTCACATGGCCCAGTGTGACCACATCCCACTAATTTCCCACTTGGATATTTTCTTAAAACATAGAGACCAGTGAAGATTCTGCAACTCCTGTTGGTGAAATAATAATAATAATTTACATTTATTAAGTGCTGTTCTTCCCAAAGGACCCCCAAAATGCTTTCGAAAATTTGTGTATGCATGAATCCCTTCACCAAGGAAAAAATGCAGCTGCTTCAGTGGCACACAGCAACACTAGCACAACAGTTTAGGAAAGGGAATGAATCAAAGTTTTAATGTTATTGTATTTTAGTATTTCTGTTACATTAATGCCCAGGAATCCCCGGTGGGACCAAGACTCCTTTTGGGCTAGGTACTGTAAGTACTAAGGTTATTAAATGGAGAAATAGGGAACAGTAAAAGGTGAAAAAAACCCACACACGCTAAGAGGGAGAAAATGAGTGATATATAGTGGCACAAGGGTTGCACAGATTTGAAAGATAACATGAAATCATGGAGTTTGAAGGGACCTAAGATGTTGTCTAGTCCATTTTTCTGTCCTCAGGCAGGTTCATTTAAAACTATTTAATCACTAACAGTCTTTTTGGTAACTTGCTCCTAATGATCTCCAATGGTGAAGTCTACAGCCTTCAGGGGCAACTCCTTCCTGCACTGTCATTTTAATATAAAACTACATACTCCTTGCTAGAATGTAAACTTCTTATTTCCTGTTTTATGTGCTATGAAATCATCACAGGCTCTCATTTCCTTATATGTGTTTTAAAAAGAGACACTAGCTAGTAAGCTTTCTGCAGAGGTGTAACTGTGAGGTTAACGGGAGTGTCATGCCAGAGGTACGAGATGGGATCTAAGGGAGGACCAAGTATGTGGCTATCTATACACACTCAGAGTAATGTAGAAAAGCTGCTTCTGCAACAAAAGTGCAGAGGGACAGAGACTGCCATGTTGTGATTTACAATAGTGTGGAAGAAGTGAGAAGTGTTAAAGAAGTGATCTGTAGTGGGAGCAGATATTAAGATTAGAAATGTGCACTTTTGCATCTGTAGATCATTAAAGAAATGTATTTTAAAAGTCCATAAGTCCATAGAAAGTCTATAAAACTCTGCCATATCAAAGAGGCAGGTAAAATGACTAAAGCAAGGAGCCTGACTGGACAGTTGGAGCAGCAGCATTCAGAAAAGCCTGAGAGGGAAGACTGCAATAGTCAACAGTACTGGCTTAGACGATCATGTTATCTAGGAACTGCTTTGAAGGCATATGCAACAGTTTCTGGAGGTAGTCCAGAGGGGAAAATAAAAATGGCAGCTACAGTGTAGGTCTAAATGACTGAGAGATTAATGACATTATCATCAGGCAGAGCAAGAAGCCGAGAGGTCTGGGAAGGGAAAATTAGTAGCTCAGTGATAATGATGTGGTGCCAGCAGGACTTTGGTGAGGAGAGTTTTCTGATGCAGGTTGAGATGCAGGGCTGGAAGGAATAAAGGTATCCTGCAGATACCAATTTGTGAGCATTCAGAAACAATGTGTGTATTGATTTGGGGCTCCAGTTCACAAACGTGAACAGATATAGAAAGATAAAAATCATTTCTTCTCTGTTATTTTCTCCAATAAGAAAAGAAAAGCAGTGTTAGGTGTTAATATCTTCTCTGCTGAGTCTCCTGTACCCCCATCTTCTTGACCTGATTTGGAGTACTGCTTCTTTGCCAGGCAGAAAGAGCCTTTCTCTTCTTCCTCCACAAAATGTAATTACTCATATCCTAACAGAGAATAACTAGCAGTGTAAAGCAGAATGTGATCTTTGGAGGATTTCTTCTGAATTCAGATTACTTAGATGGACTGAGCAGCCACCACCAGAGAATATCACTAAATTCAAAATTTTTGCTGAATAATAGAGGGAGAAATGGAAAATTTTGCTTCCTTTCCTCTTGCACAGGGCACAAAGGAATGGAGATGCTGCTTTGCCCTTCACAGCCAACACTCAGGAGAGTCCAGCGAACCTCAGACTCCGCTCAAGGGCAAAGTGCATCCCAATACTCATGACACCAATGCAGTAGACCTTCTCAGAGGAAACTACCCTAGAATGCTTTAAAACTAATCTTTGAACTGACCCATATTCCTTCAGCGTCTTTTTCATTTCTTTAATGACAAAACTTAGCAAGGCAGATTTGAGCTTCACCTCTGCAGACCTAGATCCTCTTGTTTAAGTAGAATATATTTTTTTGTTTATGCTGCAGGCTAAACAACTAGGTTTACCTAGGGTCTCTTGTTAAAATGAGCCATCTGTGGCAGCTGTGGTAATTATACCCAGACTACTGTATCTTTCATGCAGAGCTCTTAGATTTGTGTTGAGACTTTGAAAACAAGAGGAACAACAGCACAAGGGGAAAGAAAATACCTCCTTAGTGCAAAACTATCATGAGGTCTTCCCTTCTTTCATTTTCAAGTATTCCCTGGGTTAACCACAATTCCCAAGTTGCTTGATGGTTATTCCCTGCAACAAAGGACTTGTGTAATTCTCTGAGGGCAAAGACCAGATGCTGGGTCTGAGGCAGGTTTTTCCACCTCCTTCTCATCAAGAAAGACTTGACCACTTTTCCCACTGGTGGACCAACTAAATTAAGTACTTGTAATAGTCTTAAAGCTGGGCTAAGTAAGTGTGGTGCCACAAATATATTCTAAAACTTAGTCTCTTCCCCCAATTTTCATTTATTCAGTTATTCTGAACTACTCTCTGTTAACAAAACTTTACCCTAGCTGAAAAGGGATTTGCTCTCCCTCTGCCCAAACCCATTATCCCTGCTTTGAATATTAAGAAGCAGGATTTACTGCAGAACAATGCCAGGTATTTCCTCTGCTCTGGGGAACTAAGCACTCTGCCCGAGGGAGGGTGAGACCTTTGAAATCAGTTGACTCTGTTTAGTGCTGCCATGGAGATAGTAAGACTTAAGAGAGGACAAACTACTGCACCAGAGGCAATAGTTCTCTCCACCTTCTCCTACTTAATAGTTCTCCAAATAAACCATCCATCATTTTCTTACTGCATATACTTACTGCATGTTGAAGTATTTGAAAGCTCGTGATACAGGATAATGTTTTGAAGGAAATACTGAGACTTTTAATCTTCCAAGATGTTGTAAATGCTTCCAAGCATGGTGATTTTTATCTCCGATGTTCTCCTTGTTAAAACAAAAATTTGAGCAGATAGAAACAGGAAAGAAAAATTATGGGAATAAACATGGATGTTATCGGCTGGGATGGACAAGAGCAAAAGGTAGCCATTGATTCTTCAGGTTTTCACATAGTAGAGAGTGCGTTTTCATACTCTAAGGTTTCCACAGATTGCATTTCTTCACTGTTGATTTTCACGTTACATGAACAGTTCAGTCACAAGAGTTAGACGAGTTAACAGGGAAGAACAATAGGTTTGATTCAACTCTGAAGTTTGTGGAACTACCACACAGCAGAAGGTCTGCCTGAGCTGGGGAAGGGTCAGAACAGTGCAAGGTTCACAGCCCTTGCTGACTCCCTAAATGAGTACAGCTGAACTGGAAAAATGCTGTCACCAGGGCACAGAAGGTTGTTCTCATTCTTCTTAGCCCCTGAGCAGTTTCCAAATCACTAATGAGGTGTCCATCGTACCAAGACATGACTTAAAAGGCCCCATGCACCAGTCCAGTTGTCTAGTGAGCATCTGCCCCATTTGATTCAAGAATGAATCAAGTTCATCACATCTGTTGTCTGAAAAGTCGTGCATAAATAGTCCAATAACAAACAGTATGAAGTAATTTCCTGCACAAACTTATTACACCCTGGTCTTTACCACAAGCTCAAATTTCTTGTGTGGGCCCAGATTTTAGCAAAGGATTACGGTATATTGCATTCTACAAGAAGATTTTCCCACTTAACGGACCTCAGGACTCTATTAGACCCTAGGCTAATGGAAAACCATAAACCATTCCAGAGCTTTCTAGAACTCCATGGAGAGCTGAAAGTGCAGATATTTAGTTCTTCAAGGGCCTGGGACTGATAGAGGACTCCTTAAAGGAATACCAAGCTAATAGAACTTCCAATCAGTTTCCAAAGGAATATATGACTGTACTACCAAGAATATGATTTACTGTTGGCATTAACTGTTCTTCAGTGATGTTATCCTACATTCCATGCTCTACTATATTTGCTGCCAAACTCAGGGTTGAGTTTTTTGTTGGGCAAGCTTTTTTTTTTTGTAACCTTTGTGGCCTCATGGCCACAGACTGGCCAGTCTGTGTGGCCTCTAAATGCAACTGCAAGGTTACTCACCTTGTGGCAAACGGCCCCAGAAGTGTGTAAAGCAGCAGGATGCTGATGTGCTTTTATCCTTGTCACACCTTCTGTACTAGGAACAGTCAAAAATTTGGCTCGTCCCTGTCACACTGATTCTTTGCCACTAGGGAACTCTCCATTTGTTGGTTTCACACATTTCTGCACTGGTGCTATATCAGAGTAGGCTTATGTCATTTAGTAACTTATCTGTACCTTGTCTGTAAGTCAAAGCACAGCAAAGAAATAGATAGGTCCTTCTAATGCTACAGTGTCACACCAGGCATGTATTTCTAGTCACTGACGGTATTACAGACTTGCACATCATTTTTCATTTTAGCATATATATTCCACATAATGTTGGAAAGGATCTTTCTGTTAGTGTAAATGTTTCTTTTTTCAATGGTTGTTCATGAGCCTGTTTTATTTTAATATTTCTTAACTCGTCCGCTCCTAAAACAAACTAAGATTCATTCATTAAAATTAAGGCAGTAAGATTCCTTAGAGACAAATCCCAGAGAGGACTGATAAATTACACAAATAAGCTGTATTTATAATACCTCCAGTGCCTCCAAATAGGTATTTTATAGAAGAGAAGCCCCAGCAAACTGGTGGGCTGAGAAAGGAGGGAGGAGAAAAAACATAAAAAGAAGACAGATCTTTTTCCTAATCTGTGCGAGTCTGACAGAGCATATGAAGATCTGTAAGCCACAGAGTGCCAGTGAGACAGAAACAGAGAGACAGACAAAATTATTTCTGTTGCTCAGTCTTACAGTCTGGAGCAGTGGCTGGCTTATTCGCAGGACTTTTTTTCCCTAGACACCCACCCAAGAACCATTCAGCTACATTTATTATTCTGTCAAATACAATGTGCAATAAAGAGCCAGTCTCCCCAATGATGGGTACCTGTGTTCATAGCTCCACAGTGCAACACATAAATCACATGTGAAGGGCAGTGCACATGTGCCTTTTGTTTCTTGTATCACCTTTTATTATCTTAGGACTGAAAAGTTAATAACCCAGTGGGTAATCATGCCATTATCAGTTTACATTGTAGTAAAGCCCATTCAAATGATGATTACATATGTTAATGAGTGTCGTTATAATGCACTACACAGTACATTACCTTCAATAAATATAATTGTTTATGCACTTTAATGAGGGGATATAATGCCCCCAAAACTAATGGCATTGACTGAATTGTGATTTATTGCTGGAAAACTTTGCCATTAGGAAAGGAAATCTTACAAAGCCTTTCATGTTTATCTAACTTTTTTTCCTTCCTTAAAAACTGTCACTCATCTCTCCCTCCTTCTGCTTGCAAGGAGCAAATAGCTCTAAGACACTTCAGCAGAGTTGCTTGTCAGTGCCTTTCTCCACCTGAAGAAGCAGGAGGCGGGTTCATTTAGAAGGTTTAATGAAGATCATTATGTCTACCCCTTAGTAAGGTTTAATGTGTAATCTGGCAACAAAACTGATAACATGTCAGAATTTTGGCTGCAAATCAAGCAACGGGAAGTAAAAATGTTGGTTGTTAAACTGGAGACTAGAAATAGAAAATAAGGTTAAAGATGACATTTTGGCCAATGGTCCTTCATCTAATGAAAGAATAGTCAGTGAATAGTTGACTGTGCTCAGTATTCAAAGCTCTCCAGCTGGGAATGAAGAAAACTAGAGGTGAAATGCCACATGATCTGTTTAATCTCTGGGTGCTTTCTTTTGCACAGGAGTGAGATAAAAACCTTTCTTTGTGGACTCAATAAGAAATGACAAAGAGGCAGCGAATGCTAAACCAGGCAGCACTGTGTAACTGGCTGAGGGCGCAGTAGCCTGAGAGAGATGAGCTATCAGCAACTAAACTGCACAGGACTGGAGTTTCCTCTTTAATTTCCCTCCACTTGGTTTCCTTCCTGAATGGCACTGCTGTGACATTTCCATTACCGGTGAAAAGTAGTGAGCTTTGAACAGTAGTCTCTTCTCCTATTGAAGTCAGTGGCAAAAACTCCCATTGATTTCAGCAGCAGAAGCAGCGAGCTAACTGCAGGGGTACTTCTGCTTCTGCAGAGAACTTGCATGCAGTATGTCCTAATTTTGCTCTCTCATCAACGTCATAAATTTTAGAAAAGTTTTCTCAAGTCTTAAGGAATAAATAAACCACTGAAATGTGGAACAAATAATAACAGGAATTCCACAAAATGCTATTAAAATTTGGATGAAACAGTAGGGAACGTGAGAAAGCAGTATTTAAAGGACCAGTATGAACGAAAGTAGTTTCTTACAGTATATTCCCAAATATGTGTACATACAGTAATTACTTGAGAAACTTCTGAAGGATCACAGTCGTGTTCCAACTAGTTTGAAAGTCAGTAGTGTAAAAAAACTTTGACATTGAGATGCAATTTGTGGTAAGATCTAATTAATTTTTTTGCTCCTAAGAATAATTTATTATTTACACTTCTTATTATATATGTATTTTAGCTTCATTAGTCTGCAATGCTGGAAAAAATTATACCTTCAAGTCCTATTTATCAAATTAATGGTGCAATTTCATAGTGACACATTCCACATTCATTAAACCAAGTACAGTAAAAATGCATTTAAATTAGATTAGTGTGATGTAATAAAGATTCCAGTGTATGGGGTGATATTCTAGCAGTAAAGAAACACCCAGATTGAGTTGAAAGCAACTTTGAGATAATTCTTCAAAATTGATTTTGGCACTGGTTTAAGTGAAAGAATAAGAAATAATGTCTCTCTCCTGTAGCTCTCTGTGTGAAAGTGTGGGGTCTTAATGTGCTCAAAGGCAGCAAGTGGCATGTGCCTCTAAGGCCACTGCCGTGGAAGAACCCACCCATGCTCAACAGAAGGCAGCGCCATCAGCTTTGGAAAATATTGGAGAGGGACACCTGTATGAATTAGTCTTTTACGAGAGTTAATCTTGCATGACACCACAGAGGTTGTTGCCGGTTCCTTAAAAGTCCTGATTCTCTGACTGCTTGATTTCCAGCATTGGGCAACAAATACTTGCACTTACTCGCACACACGTCTTCACACAGGCATGGCTGCATGCGTGTCTACCTATTGGGATGTAATCTTTGCACAGTGACATTTATATTGTTTTGCCTTGTAGATTACTTCAAGTTCATCTCTGAACTACCGAGGCTGGGTGAATATCGCTGCCTTTCTGTTGGCTTCATCTGTCGTGGGACTCCTGACCACAGAGCACAAAAGAAACTCTAGATGGAGGCCAAATTCATTGTCCACAAGGGACCTATAAAATCTTAAGCCATTCTGCCTCCCTGTCCCAAATGCACTCCCTGCTAAAATGACTTTTTTTTTGTAGAACAACCAGAAATTCTTGTTACTGAGGTGTCATGCCCTTTAATGTGAAGTTTTAGTTTACCGCATTCCTTAGAGCCTAGCTTTCCTGGCCCAGGCTGATGAGTAAGGATGGCTGGTAAACAGGAGAATTTGAGAGGCCGATGGAGCTTGCTAGTTTTGAAGTAAATCAGCAGAAAATAATTTCCTGAAGCTCTGACCAAGTCAAGTTCATGATGTATGTTTTTTTCTCTCAAAATGCTGATACTCACCTGTACTCTTTGCAACTCAATTGAAGGGCATTTTCTACTAGTCGACACTAGCCCCCCTCACTGTTCCAGTATTGCATTAAAGAAGCAAATTAAATCAGAATAGCTCCTTAATAAAAAAAAATCTTTCTTCAGAGTATCCGTAGAGAGTTGTGTATTGTAGGTATCTGTCTTTTCGATGGTAAGCCTTCAGGGCACTGACTTTTTTTTTTTTTTTCTTTCTGAAACACATATAGTATTAAAACATCGTTGCCACTTAATAAACCGGTAAAACTATGATCATTATATAGACATCTGTATGTCTATTCACCAAACTAGTTACCTTAATGCATTAACAAAATGCCTTTTGCATTTTGGCGTGTGGCTTGTACGGCAGAGTGATGTGATGCCTGATTGATAATGCCAGGTTTTGGATGATGTTGTTTGTTGCCCAAAGAAGCAGAGGAAAATTGCAGGCATCACTGTGGAGCCCTCCAACTACTCTTCTGCTCTAACCCAGAGGTGCAGGCCCACTGAGAGATGTGAGTCCATCCCCTACATTGATTATCTGACATGCAGCAACATTCAAATAAAGGTGGGAAATAGTCTACATTTCCATGATACAAGATCACTAGTTCAGAGGATTTCACTCTATCGGGAGTTACTAAACAGATATATGCACTTTGGTGGCCTGTACTTAAACTGGCCTGCACTGGATTCCATCCTGACAGAAAAGGCAATGACCAGCAGTCACTTTTGAGTCAATTGAACTTGTAGTGACTGCTGAAAAGAGCAGAAACGGCACTGTGGAGGTTTCAGATAAATGACCATAGAAAGGGCGGCGGGGCAGGAAATTAAGAACCTTCTGGGATGAGCTGTATGTGCATTAACAGCAAGGTAACCGATGTATTTTCTGAAGACTACATCAACCTTTTATAAACCAGTTAAAAAAAAATCCTTTAAATATCAACTAAAAAGGTGCATTGAATCATTCTGCACAGATTCGTGTATTAATATAAGCAATTAAGTTTGATTAAAAAAATTAGTTTCTGCCTCAGGCTCAAGTAACCTTAAATTTCCAAGGGCTTCCTTTCCAGTTCTAAGGTCCTGAACTGTATGTCCTTTTGACTTTAATGTCTCAAGCTGTCATCCCCAGACATATGTTTTCTTCCACACTTCCCTCCTCCCCTTCCTTCAGTGGATATAGGCTTATTTAAACAATTAAAACTGTATACCTTCCCCAGAAAACAAGGGGAAAGACACAACTAAGTCAACCTGAGCAGCCAGAGACAAGGAGAGCAATGAAATAAAATGATGCTAAAAACAATTAAAAAAATCAAACCTAAGCTCAAATTTGCATTTCCTCATCTATCTCAATTGAAGGTTTCTGCTACCATGCACCATATGGTGCTGTGTGAGGCTATAAATATGCTGCACTCCCAGACCCATTTGTAATGGCATTTCCCATCAGTAAGCAGGTGCTCCTGGCTTCTCCTGTGCCTTTGATTTCAAAAAACTTGTGCAGATATCTTTGTGCATCTATAGTGAGCCAGTGCTGGACTTGTTAATAGATGTCCATTGAACAGAACATGCATTTTCATGGAGCATTTAGGACAGTGGAGGAAACAGCTTTACAAGGAGCATCTGTAGCAGCTTCCTTCCCAGTTATTCTCCCCTGATGTCTCCTTCAGAGGCCGTCTTCCGAGCCGGATTCGGATACCCTGAGGATCTTCCTGTGGGAATCCCTTTCCATTGCCCTCATGCAGTGAGCACCACGTGTCCTTCGAACAGGACTGAATAGGTGCCCACTCCTGTCAATATTTCTGCTATTCTCTGTAGGGATACACAAAAGGACGAAGGCAATGCACTCCAACACAGTGGGATTTGGCTTTGGGAGACAGCTCTAGGAGAAATTAGTTAAGAAGTGTGAATGCCATCTAAAAAACCTGGAAGGGCCATGCAATGGTCTTAACTGTATCTTCGGGCTTTATCCATCTCAATGGCAAAATTCTGAGTCATTTTTCAAAAGGATCTTAAAACACCGTGATGGAAATGTACATCATGCTGCAATCTATTGCAGCCTGGGGCCTCCACACCCTCTCTGTGCTTTTTTAATGAGCTGGAGTTTGATTAGCGCTCCCTGCACCCTGAAAAAGAGAAAAGGAAAGGACTGTCAGTAGTAATGGAGTGTACCTTATGAGACTAATCTGAATTTTGCCTTGCAAAATTCAGACCGTTACTTTAGGCTGGGGACAAGGGCTCACACTGTTCAAGTCAGGAGACTACATTTTCCAAACCATCACAATGGTTCAAAAATATCCAAAAGGTCAATATATTGTTTATACCACATAGGTGATGCTAGAGGGAATAACAACCTTCAGTAAATCCTATTATTTTCACAACTATACTAATAACATGAGAAACTATAGATATAATAAAAGTTTATATCTATAGTTGCTCTGCAGACACCTCCTCTGGTATGGTATAAATATAATATATGAGACTTGGCGGTGTAATACAGTTTTTATTTCAATTTTTTAGGGATGGCCATGCACATCCATAACTCATGAAAATAAAAAGTGTATTACACTGCCAACTGTTACATATTCCCTAGTAAAGCAAAAATGGCAAGATAAATTTTATTTTTCTCTTCTCCCCACCAACAAAGTGTCTGGCTGATATGGTGATGATAAAGTACTGGAGTAAATATTATTTATCTGAACGTTTTCTATGCCATAACCACGTCTGTCCTATCTATATGTCAGTTCTGTCTATCTGTCAAATGCTAGATACTTCCATTTTTCCCTGCATGTTGGCTTTGATTTTAATTTTATGCTGCTGTACTTGCTGCTATTCTCCTTAGGAGTGAAGGGAAGAGAGACTGCCTTTTCCCTTGCCCTGCTTTTGTATTTCTTCAGATATGTTCTTTCTGGTTCTTAAGAGCTCTAACATCTGTGAGGGACATGTGTGTTGGCTTGGTAGCATAGGCAGCACTTCTTAAAGATGTGCATAACAGTGTAAATGAAGAAGTATCCCAGCTGTGTGTCATGCATAAGTGGAATAAGGGGTGAAAAATCCTATGATTCATAGGTAAGGATGGGGAAAGAATTAGAAACTCGAGCCCAGCAGGCTAAGACTCGTATCCTTAAGAGAAATGGAACAAATATGTCACACGTATGCAACAAAAACAGAGGAAGAAGGCAAGAAAAACTTGTTTTATAAAGATGGTATTATATCGCAGTCAGCTTGTGAGTATCCACAAGACAGCAAAACAAGCAGATTAAATATGCCAGCCTGCAAGGACACCCACCGCAGTGCTGTGTGGAGTTGAAGCAGGACCAGGGCTGTGGGGAGGGTGGTTTGGGGACCCGTTTGCTGCCTCTGCACACGCCAGCCCTGCCTGGGCAGCTGCAGCGGTGTCCCGATGCTGCAGCTGGCACACAGGCTGAACCAGGGTCTCTTCCCTCCCAGAGCACCGTTTAGGGGTGAGAGCAGCTTCTTCGGTTACTCACCAGTCAGCTCTGCGGTAGCGAGCATGTAATTTCTGACTCGTTGCTCCTCTGACCAAGGGGTAGTCACCAACATTTCCACGAGGCTGGAACAGAAGTGAGAAACCTTACCCGCCTGGGAAAGTCCCCTTGGTGCCACTCGTGCCAACCACCATTTTCTCTCGACGTGTCTAATTGATTAACTTAATTAAATTAAACCCAGACAAATGTTCCCAATGTGCATTTAGTTTGAAGTTTGCCGCTTCTGTGTTGAATCTGATGTAACCAGACACTTGTAGCTTTTTCCCAAGAATATCAGCTGCTATCATAAAATCATTACTTCCTCCTACAAATCTCACCTCCCTGGAGTTCATCTTCTCTCTTTTTGTCTCTTTTTTTTTCCCTCCATTTTTTCTTTCTTTCTTTTTCCTGCTTTCTTTGTTTCTTTCTTTGTGCTTCTCTCCCTCTCTCTCTTTTCCTTCCTTCCGTTCTTCTCTTTTCTTTCTCCTTCTTTCTCTCTTCTGATTTCTTTCTTTTCTCTCTCTTCAGCTTCCTTCCTTCCTTCCTTCCTTCCTTCCTTCCTTCCTTCCTTCCTTCCTTCCTTCCTTCCTGCCTTCCCTACCTTGACTCAAAATGTAACACTGCTGTGCCAGTTGCCTTATGAAAGAAACAGAAATTTGAACCCCCCTTCTCTACAGACACACTGGATTCTTGGTATGTATGAAACCCTGCCTAGAGTGTCAGTGATTCTTTAGCTCCTAATGCACAAAATTCACCTGCCACTCATTCAGCTGGAAGCTAGCATGGAGTGCAGATGGGAAAAAAAAAGGGGAGTCACACTGTTAGATGAAAGGAAAAAATATCCTAGCTCTATAGAGGTACTAAACCCAGACAAAAATATCAGTAATGATCCTTCAAAACACATGTATAGGCTACAAATGCACAAATGTCCAGACAAAGAGAGGAGCATGCAAAAGACAAGAAAAACACAGAGCTTGATGCTGCCCAGATGGTGACATGGTTTTTATTGAAGTGCTGCCATATTAATACTAGACCACTGCACAAGTAGGAAGGAGGTGCTTGAGGGCCAATGAACATAGAATTTTATCAATGTGTTACAATTACAGAAACACCTGGGCTAAATAACTTTGAGTGTTGATCCACTGTGAAGAGTCAGTGTTCAGTAGCCCTCAAAATTTCTTATTTCCTACCTGGGGTGGAGTGGTCTTGTGGCTGAGCAGAACTTCCTAAATGTTTTCTTTTTTTTCCCCTTAGGAAGTCTGTCACATAAATGCATTGTGCCTAAATTGCCACCTTCTCTGTCTCTGCATTTTTCTTTCTCTTCTCTTCTCTTCTTATACAGTGAAAGATGTTAGGGATCTAGTAATAAAAACATATGATATAACAGCATCACCAGGGACATCTCCGTCTGAGAAATACAGGGACAAAGTCCATACGCAAGCAAACTTTCCATTGATTATGGCATATATGCTTCATGGCAAAAGACAGAGGTCTTCTTAAAGCTGTGCTTGCCTAATTAAGGCAATTCCTGGTTCAGCTGGTATTCCTAATTTAAAACTGATCACTCAATGGTGACAGTCAAGCACTTTAAGCTGGGTCCCTGCCTAAGGATTTGGCTGAACAGTGGTCCAAGCAATATATCTTTAAATGAAATAATGGTAGAATACAACAGTCATTCAAACCACTATATATAATTGACAAAAAAAAAAAAAAAAGAATCACAGAAAAAGGTTCTGCACTTACAGTGAAAACTAATAAATAAATAACTTACAGATTGCCAACATGACAGTCTGCAGCAGAGTAGAACTCAGAGATTTCAGCTCCCATTTGAATTCATGGGAAAGCAGGGACTTTTGAAACTGCTAAGTTAACCAAAAATATATATTGTTAAAGCCAAGGAATTTATTTTTCTGTTTGAAAGTCCCTGTTTTGCTATACAGGGGAATGGGTTCTGAATTCTCTGACTCTTCAGCATCATAAAATCTGGAGTGCCTGCTTGGGGAGGTGTCAGGAAAATATTGGTTCCCATTCTAGGCTTACATTATATTTACACTGTGGTTCACTGAAATACTAGAAGAGTAACAGATATTATAATTAACCTCTTCAATTTTTCCCTTAAGAAGTGTCTGGTTCAATGAACTGTCAATCAACTGTCTAACTTCCTGCTGGAATGGGGACTAATATGGACGGATAAATGAGCTTCGGTGAAGAGACAATAGAAGACTTGGAATACTATACAATGGTAAATATTAAGTATGCCTCATGTAACAGTGAAATTTCCAATGCATTGTGGCTGCTTTTCAGCTACATCAGTCTCTTTCTGAACTATAAGTTCTAAGGGCATATATGAAGATAGGTGCAATTTTATGTCCACTCCTTATTTACAGGAGTACTTTCGGTCATTGGAATTAATTTTCAAATGTGTAAACCTCAAGATCAAAGGAGGTTAGGCTATCATTACTATCATAACTATCATTAATATCATTGGGTGTTAGGCACCTAGAAATGAATTACGTGTCTAAATACCTTTACGAAATGCTAAAATGATCTGAAATGTGCATGAATACAGAAAGCCACAGCTAAGTGTTTGAGACATTAGCCTTTTATCTAAGAATTTCAACTTTTATAAATGTAGGTCTATCCACAGTCCCCAGTGCTGCAGCCTGACTGCATTATATATTATTTATCATTATTAATTATCACAATGCATTATTTATGCCATGCAATAGGTATGCACAGTATTTTGCCAAGAAACATCCCTCAATCTCACATTTATTAATTTCCAGATTACTTTTACGCTGTTTGATTTGGAAGTGAATCAAAATATACCTAAATATTAAAATGAGTGATATTAAAACGTATCTGAAGGCCTCACATTTTCAGCTGTGAGGGTCAGTTGGCAGTTCAGGAATTCCCAGTAAGGCGGCTGCTTTCTGAACCAAACCACACTCATCCAGTAAAAAGAGATGTGCAGACTTTGGGCTCTGCCCAGTGCCCTTGAAGCACTTCCCTGGCTCCTCTGAAGGCACAGCTTAAAAAATAATGCCTTGGCTTCAGGTAAGGGTTGCTAGTTGAACTACTCTGAATTAGCTGACTGTAGGCAGCCACTTAGTGGTTTTATGATTTCATTCGTGTTTATTATTTGCTAGGCAATGCCCAGCATTTCTCAACAAGAACAAGGCCCACTATATTGGATTCCACACATTGTAACTGTATGTAGTACATACCATTACAGTAATGTGCCCAGAAGGCTGTACAATATTTTTAAAGGTTAGTATTAATGAATGAATACAGAAAAAAAAACCCTCCAGTAACTGAGGATTTTTGAAACTGCCTGGTTTCTGAGGTGTAAGTGCATTTCTTCAGCCTTTTTGATATTCTTATATTGCAACTCAAATAGCTGTTATCTGTAAATCAGTTTATGAGTAACAACGCTAAGCCTTGGAGTCCTGGAGATGTGTGAAGGCCTGAGACAATTCAAGGTCATGGACTGAGCATAGGTTGAATGAAGATCCCTAGGTCTTAGGCCTCCAAAGTTTGTCCTCATTACTTGTTATTATGTCACAGCTGTGTTAGTTAGTGACTTTTTTTTTTTTTTTTTTTAACCAGGCATAGCACAGTTGTAAATACAGAGAGTTCCTATTCCAGAGAGCTTGCAATGCACAGATATGTAGCAAGCTGGTCAAACAAATAAGCACAGCAAATTAAACATACCTTCCAAATTAAATGGCAGTTTTTAGAGGCACAGCAAAACAATAATCAACTGTACATCTTCACCATCATTAATATCACTATCAGAAATCCATATACTAAAAAGGAGGTGAAGATTTGTTTTATATTTGCTAGTCTGAATATCCAGTTTGCAGAATCCAAACAGGCAGGATTTTTCCTCCCATTAATGTTTAATAGAGGTTTATTGAATAAACTTCCAGATAATCCACCCTTTTATTGGAACAATGATCACTTGTGAGCCCATGTGAGACCCTTCACACCTGAGCTGGTTCATCCAATCTGTACTCCAAGATACACGGCTAAGAATAAATTTCAAAAGGAAAAGAAGGTGAAAAACCTCAGAGCAGCAGCTCTTGCAATTCACAAGTAGTGCCAAATGTGGAACAAGAAAGCTCCACTTCTCGTTGGGGTTGTAAAGGTCAGGAGACAGCAGTGTGAGCTGCTGTCTTAATGCTGAGTGGCACATTTCATGCTTTTTGTTAGGTGCCCTGTACTATACAGCATAGCACCTAGTCAGGACGAAGGCAATTCCTTCAGGAGCAAGTGGAGAGAACGTAAACTAGTAAGGCCAGACAAGCATTTGATACTGATGGCTGATGCCAGATAAAGGTTGTCACCTACTGTGCTACGATTGCTTTGTGTCACCGCCTTCTGAAAAAATAAAATCTGGAAAAAAAGTGCAAGGTATTACTGGGTTTACAACTTCCATAAAAGCTGAAGTCACCCTTCCTTTTAAGCAGGCGTAAATCAGGGATGGTGCTGCTGAAATCAGTAGCACTACAAAGATGTAAAACTATTCAGAGACCAGATCAGTGATAACACGATACACGATCACTCTGTGAGCTCAGTAGTTCGTTCTCTAGCTCCAGTAATGAAAACACAGAGATGTGCTAAAGCAGCAGGGGTCCTTAAACTTCTTTATCAGCTGGGATCACATCTTAATAGACGGACTGACTCAGGAACACCTCCCTTCCCATTCTTCCATTTAAAGAAATCACCTCCTCTTCCACTTCCTATCACGTATCCTCCCTGTGGCAAAGCAATAGCAATTACAGGAATATTAGGGAAGTAATTAATGTATTTTAGCTGTCTTTTAATGAAATTCAGCAGCTGAAAAAAAAGGGAAAAGAGCCAATAAAATGTAACCTGTTAGTTTCACCACATGCCACAGTTTGGAAACCTTTGTACTGGAAGGGAAAGAAATGTCTGCACCCATTTAACACTATTATATTAGCATTTCTCACATCTTGTCAGCTGGGCAATACCATCCAAAGAATTCACAGTTCTATAATGAAGCCAGTTCTTCATTAAGAGACCTGTTGAGAAAGATGGGGCAATTTCTGTTAACATTATGGCCACATGGACACATATTAATTTTTTTGAGCCTCCTTCAGTCTCTTCCCTCTTTCAACTTAGGTTCTTACGTGCAGGTCCCATTGGACTTGCCCTAGGCCCATTTACCTGCCTCTAGAGGTCTTGTGTAGTAATACTCTGCCAGTAGGTAGGCTGGTGGTGGATGGTCAGGTCTCTCAGTGTCTCACCCCACACTCCTGCCCTCAGGAGTGTGCCAGAGCAGGCTTCTCACTGAACCACTGTAACAATTATTCTTGGCAGCTGGTAATGGAGGGGAACTCCTTCACAATGATCTCTTTCTGTTTGACCTTACATGCTGTAATGTCCCTGGGCTGCTCATCTTCTTTCTGCTTATCTTAATGGTTGTCATGAAGCATCTTTGTAGACTTGCCACATCCTTCTCCAAAATCTCTTCTAGATCCAAAAGAATGCTATATTTTTGTGCTTTTCAAGTGCTGCACTTAATGATCTATTTCTACCTTCTAAGTACACTCAAGCTCCCTATATCTGAGCAACATGTCCCTATCAGTTGCTACAATGTTGACTAGGACCGTGACTCCACTCCCAAATGTGTTTGGTATTGTACTGTGATTAAACATATGTTTTGCTGTGCCGACTGCCCATCAGAGAGTGACCTCCTTCCCTTTTCCACTACTGTATCATCCATCTAGCAATAATGACACACGTTTATCACCTTCTCATCCACAATGTACATTTCCCATTGGTGTCCAAATACTTTGAACTGTATGTAGCCAGCATTTGGTCATATTTCTTCAGCCTGATAGCATGGCTTCCATGTTGCTGGAAATATCTTGCAGCCCTGCTTGCACTACTCTGTTGGGATCTAATTGGCCATCAGTCTAATCGCGTAGCTATAGATGGCTGGCTTCTCTCCTTTGCCACTCATGGTTACTGAATCTCTGTTATTAGCTTGCTCTCCACAGGACAGCTCCATGCTCTTAGCCTCCACAAGCATTGCTACTTTTTTCATTTTTGAGAGTTGCGATGTTCTAAATTTACATGGTTATTTCTCCTCTTCCTGCTTTTTTGAGGCTGAACATTTTCCTTGTGTGCCTATCTCAGTATTTACACTGGACTATGTGGGCAATGCTTGGTCTTTCTCCTCTCCTTCTTGAATTAGGAATGTGAGACACAAAGAAATTATTGATAATATGCTGTCCAGCCATTTCCAAGCACAGGCAGCACCCAGCTGCTCACCCAGAAGAATCAACAGAACATCTGCATCACTCATGCTCATCTACTGCAGGCCAAAAAAGATTTTCATCACCTTATGACAAATTCTAGGCATAATAAGAGAAGACCACCACAGGCAACTGTAATATGAAATAGATAGAACAAATCCAAAATAATTCTAGAAAGTGAATTGTGCTGCTTTTCTACTCCTCTGTTATTTGTGTTTCTCCATTAATTACATTCTCTTGTCTTATGTGGATCTTCCTGACTTCATACTCATTTACAGTATACACTACTGGCCTGTATAAATGAACTATCTCTTTATCGGTAGAACCACTTACTGAACAGCCACAGCTGTAATATCCTCATTGTGGACATACAGGTTGATACTATGGTTTCTCTTAAATATTCTTCCCTCCTGCAACTGGTATATGCTTCCCCAGTGCATGCTTCTCCCATCCTTACATGGAGTCTGGCACATATGCTACTTGAGTGACACTTACTTGTCCAGATGTCATCAGTGTCAGCAACTAGAACTAAGCTGGTACAGATACTGTGAACACTGGGGTGGATTGAAAACTTAATGAGCTGCAGCAGCTCAAGCTATTGTGATCCATGTCACAAAGTCCCTTTTCCATAAGGAAAGGACTGTGAAGATGGTTAAACACTGCAAGAGTTTGCCCAGAGTGGCTGTGGGATCCCTGTCCTTGGAGATGTTCAAAGCCTGACAAGGCATGGCCCAGGTGAACCTACTGTAGCTGAGCTCAGCAAGAGGGTTGAAGATGATCTGCAGAGGTCTTTCTTCCAGCTTCAGCAATTCTATGATTGTCTGATTCAGTCTACATCCACTTTGTAGGAAGAAACAAACTGCTGTTCCTCTGAAATGGAAGCAATGAGTTGTACTGTACAAAGTCCTGTTTCCTTCCCTTAACTCCAAAGGGTACCTATGTATCTAAGCACATCTACAATGTAATTCAGGGGGCTTGTATCCTATTCTTTAAGTACTTCATGCATTTCTTCCCCTTTCTCAATAGCACCAAGTAAAAATGGTCCAGAGCAAAAGCTAAAACAGGACCATTTAAAGAGATGGTGTCTGAAGTACCATTGCTGGCATTAGTCCATAGGACTATTGCCAGACAAGAGTGACTCAACTGCTCAGTGCAGCAGCCTCCTTGTTAGCAGGGGATAGATTCATTTCCCTTGGCCTGCTGCCCTGCACCAAACTTCCTCCAGCTTTGTTGTTGTGGAGTTCTCAGTGTCTTCTTCCTGACAGACCGGGCATCTTTCTAAAGGAAAGATGCCTTCTTCTGACCTTTCCAGCAGCATGACACTCTGAGAGTGTTAAACAACTTTCATGAATTTCAAGGAGAGTGTTCTGCTCTTTATATCAGTCTTCTGCTGTTTGCCTGCCTAGCCCTCCCTTATGCTCCCCTCCAAGACCAGCACTGCTGTGTGAGCACTTTTAACACAACACTCCTAATACAGAGCTCACTTCCAGCTGCTGCAAGTAAGTACAAATTTTCACCTATGCTTCAGTGTGTGAGCAAATTGCCTTATCTGCATGGGAGCTCAGAAAGGAGTTTCAGAAAGAAATGAGACATTCCAGTTCCACTCATGCAGCTGAAATAAGCTTTTTAATGAGTCAAGGACTTTTTTTCCAATCTTAAATCTCATAGGCTGTGCATGGTTTTGCCTTCTTAGTTGGATGGCCAAGTACAAAGACAACAATGAAATTACATGGTTTCTTCTAAGGGTCTCTACCAGCACAGACATTTTCAGAAAGCAGCTCTCCAAAAAGCAGCATAAATGCTTTTAAGCTGTTGAAAGGCTGTTATCAGAGACTCTCAGTGCACTATACACAAACCAGCATAGAGCTGAAACAAGAATTAAAGTGTTATAACTTATTGTTATTCCGAGTCATCTGTTCGCTCTTCTAGCGTAGCACCCACCAGTGGTCAAAAACGTGGTAGGTAAGGGCACACCTCTTAGAATGCCAGCAAGCAAGCCTATAAACCTCCATAACATTTCCAGAAAGAGCACTTACTCGAGCAACAACACCTGGAATATCTATGGTA
>JAVCKT010025354.1:11354-27159 GCA_032273925.1 Rhynchotus rufescens | reverse complement strand
TGCCATTTCAACCACACCAGTCCTGACATGTCCCTCCTAAAGCTTCAAGCAACTACCAGAGACTGGAGAGAGAATGAGGAAGACTTGGTGGACTCCAATGCAGGCCAATGAGGCACAGCAGTGCTGTGCTGCTCCCCCCTTGCTGTCCCTGCTGCCTGGGTTAGGACTGCGGTCTGCATGTGAGCACTGTAGAGAATTTGGGCTCAGCACTCGTATTTTACCATCATGAGTTGCTGACTACAAGGACTGCCTGTTTTAAATGTATAACAATACTGTTCTTGTCGTAAATCATACTTTCTTGGTGAACTACCAGGAAGACAAAATCCTCATGTCTCTGAATGTATGCTCTTTTCATACTGTGCCACTGAGATATTTATAGGGACAAGCTGTGCACTTGGTTATAAAACAATAGGCTCTGTGCATGAAATGGACATTGAATGTGAAGTCAATATAAATTCCCTTCATCTTACTTATTTTAGATTTTTAAAAAGCAGTCATAATGATACCTTACCATGGATGGGAGGCAGAGGCAGAGGCAGGGTTGCTGTACTCATCCCACTCTGCCTGAAGAATCCTTTGGGGAACTGGTCAGTGATTCAGAATATAAGAGCAGTGCAAAAACTGATAACTCTTTAGAAAAAGGTCCCAGGGAAGGCCTGTCTTCTTGGGAGCAAAGCCAAATATCCAGCAGGACCAGCTCTTCCGTCCACAAATAACTTGAGGTCAAAGACATGCCCTAGAAAATCCATCTCTGGGGGAGGAAATAGCAGCAGGGGCTCTTCATAACCAGCAGCCACCGGGAGAAGGAGATAAAACACAGAGCTGACAGAAGAAGAGTCTGCGAGAGGCAGCAGAGCACAGAGGCAGGAGCTGTGTGCAAGACGGCTGCAAGGCAGACAGAGGAGCGGAAAGGAGAGGCCGGCGGAGTAATTAATCATCTCTGAGGAAGCACCCAGCAGAGACCCAGGCATTAAAGATGCCAGGGCTCCAGTGAGGGCATGAAGAAGCCACTCCCACGCTACAGGAAGAAGTGAAGGACCTAAAAATAGAGGAACTCGTCCTTTTCTCCAGGCATAAATACTGAACAGATGCTGAGCAAGCAGGGAGATCCCAGCAGACACAGCTGGTTATGAGAAGTGTGTGGGCAGCAGTGGTGGCAGAGCCCTTCCCATGCCAAACACACAACAGAACAAGCACCAGTACGTTCTGCCTCTCCAAACCAGGCCTTCATACCCCTCTTCAAAAATACCTTGGCAAGGCATCCTTATTCACCATCTGCTGAGGGAATCTACTCTTCCAGTTGGGGAAACTGGGCGGCCCAGAGCCCAGCCCCTTCTTGAGCTATTTGTCAAAAGTCAGTACTGCTGGGTAGTGATTTTCTGTGAATAGAGTCTTCACATCCAACTGCTACAAATCAGTACCAAAACTATAGTCACTGGGCTAGATGCTAACGTCTAAAAGTAGAACAGCTTAAGAAGGGGATTCATGAAATTCTGATAGAAAATGATGGAACATATTATTTCTCAGAAGCAATGTGATGGGTAGGTCCAATTAAATATATTTAATACTGCCTGTTCTGGCCAGCCTCTCAGACTTTTCTTTGGCTAACTCTTGAATGTGTGGAGTAGAGCTTTGCCTTAAGCGAGCTCTTCAAAGAGAGCACAGAAGCCTTGCCAGTCAGTCAGAAAGAAGTCCTGTGTTTAAGAGACAGTATGAAAGAGAGGTTAATAAGTGCTGGTGCTAGGCAACACTGCAAATTTAATATGAAACACAGTTTATCTGTTTAAAAGTTCTTGCTGTGTAGAGGCTTATAACATTCAGGCTTATAACTGATATAATTGAAAGGACACGTCCAAACTTCCAATCCAAAGTCTGATTCAGATACAATTCCATCCCAAACTCCTCTTAAATGGAAAATGCCATGTCACCCCAGATCCAAATGGTTCTTCACATTCCTTTGGACAGTTTCTCATTGCTTTCTCTCATGCTCCAGTTTCTGTCAAACTACACATCTGCTGCAGGAAGAAAGATATTTCAGTGATTGTCTCTCAGCATATTGATACCCAAGTAATAACAAAAATGAGCCTTTGTGTCCCATGATTCTCTTCCTGAAGTGTTTGCTATTCTACTTATAGAATAAGTAGAATACTTATTCTACTCACCTCCCCAAAAATTACATGAAAACAGTAAAGTTCCTTTTCTTTAGAGATTTAGCCATTTTCCTAGATCCACTCACTTCCTCTACAGATACCACATGAGAATCTCTTCAGTTGGCCAGAAAGTTAAGAAGATGGTGTTCAAACACTGTCTCTACACTGCTCTTGCAGCGTGAAGAGGAAGAAGGATTCATCCCTTACCTGATGACTTTTTACTTTCTCCAGTCCACATAATTACAAAGCATTAAAAACGTTTGTTTCTTGTTGGGAAGTGCTGCCATGCTCCAAAGACAGAAGATGACTCCTGCTCACTTGGTTGATAGTGTTTTGTACTATCCTGACAGTCAAATGACATTTGTAAGTCTTTGCTTCTTGCATAATTTTTAAGGAATGGATAAAAAGAACTTATTACAGAAACCTTGCTTGAGCCTAATTTCTCTCTGATTGTTCAGAGCAAAGTGGTGTTTCTCTGTTTTGATGAATAACTTTCTTCTACCTGTAGTTCTTCAGTAATAACTGAAATATATAATGATTCCTTTATATAGCTATCAAGAATGGAAAGGGTATCAGGATTTCTCTGGCTGGTATAGAAAATATGCTTACTATTGCCTTTCAGAGCTATGTACATAGCAGGTAACTATCAGGAGTGTAAAGCTGCAAGCAAGAGCTGTCCAGGATAGTCTGTGAATTCCTCCTTTTGGGCACAGATCACTCTTGAAAAATAAATTTTCCTATAAAAGCCCTGACCCTGAGATGATCTGACCGTCACTTCATTTTTAATGCTGTGTCTGAAGGGTGGGTTCTGTCAGGACAGGGTGCTGTGTGAAGGATCACGGTCCTGGGGAGCCAACGGCTCCCTGCACGCGCTGGTCTCTGCTCAGCACAGCTACTCTGCTGGAGTGACACTACTTCAGACTCTGAGGGAAAAAGAGACAGCACAGCACTTTTAAGCTGTCATGAGGGAAGAAAGGCTCCTTTCATTTTATGTTTTGTTATATAGCAGAAAAAATCCGTCACTTTGCAGCATGCTTGCAACAAACAGCTTTAAAAACTGATTAAGTGGTTCAGCTTTACTTAGCTTTTAATCACTCAGCAGCTGTTTACTCCGCAATTCATAGGTATATTTATGTTTCCCTTTACTTGAGGTTGTCAGTTGTCTTCCTTTCTATCCCTTTCATCCCACTGCTGAGTGGGACCCTGCGAGGTGGCTGCATAGGATCCCTTTGCAGGTCAGCGTCTGAGCATGAAAACTGGTTATACGCACAGCACTCCCATTCCCAGCCCAACACCCAGTGACATCCGTGATGCTGGGATGTGGCAGCCATGGCAAGGACTACGACTGGGACTCTTGCTAATGCCTCAGTGCTAGCAGTAAGTGTAATAGTTAGGTAGGAGTTACATCTTTAATGCGAAGTGATTGTCATCCTTCAGCAGCTCATGAGTAAATTGCTATTTCAATACATGGAGTTAATATGGGAAATGGTAAAGGTTAAGGCTTTGCAAGAATGGCAAGTGCAGTCTCTCCACAGGACAGAAAGAGTCTCCTCTTGCAGTGAGTTTGGCTTTCTTACATGAGCCTGGGATTCCCGTGCTGTGTGCTCTCATCTGTAAATGCTCCACATAATATGAGAGTCACAGACATTTGACAATTATAAGTCAACTATAAGTCAGATATGTAACTTCACCAATGGTCTAAGTCCTGTTTTGTCATATGGGATAACAAGCCAATGAACTACCATAATTATGGATGTTTCTACCTGGTTAGCATATTCTGAGTAATGATGTGGAATGCCCAAGAGCTGACAGTTTGGGAAAATGAAGTCCAAATAGGTGCTGATATTTGGCGAGATCTGTTCTGCCTGTGTTTTAAATGTAGAATGAAAGAATATGCAGATTTGGGGATTTTTTTTTTTGCTTTTTTATTGGAAAAAAATGCACAAGCAAATTAAAACTGCATTTGCCATACAAGACTATAACATTTTTGGCACATGTACTCAGCAAGCATAAATGTTGGCTGTATTTAAGTTCTCTTAGACATATATAATTAATGAAATACGTTTGTGTATAGCCTCATTTTGTGAGCAGCCTAAATTTAGACTGCCTATCCATTTGCAACGTAAATCTTCATTTTGGTTGGCATATTAAATGTTAATGCATGTGCTAATTTTTAGTCTCTAACCTTAAGGCAGGTCACACATTGCTTTATTAAAATAAAAGAAACAAAGGAGATTAATTTAGTCACTGGAGTCAACAATTAAAAGTACATGGGAGTTTGGGCAGAAAAAAGTAAGGAAATGATAACTTAATGGCAAAAGGCATGTCCTCCAACAGCTAGGCACCATGGTGTGATCCTTATTTACTTTTATAGCGCACCCCATTGTGCCTATGTGTTGGAAGACATATGTCATGTTTCATCCTCAAGGGCCTAAGTGTGAATTTCCTGTTATTTTTTTCACAACTTTAAAAGTTGTTTCAATGAAGTTTTTGTTGGAAGAACTTTAGTAAAATGTGTTTTATATACTGTCTGTGGCTAACTGGGAAAAATTGCAGCCCCAAAGGAAAATGCGAGGAAAGGCTGCAGACCGAAGGAAAGGAAGGAGAGGGCTGGGAATGGAACGGAGCTTCCAGCCCGAGCTCCTTGCTCCGGGATGGATCTGCTCGCAGCAGCTGGAGGAAATCTGCAGTGCTCAGGAGCCCCGCTGAGCCATGCATCCTTTTCCATCCACCCAGAGGGAGAAATGCCTCCTGGGCACAGAGACACTGGCTCCTCCACTACTTCCACTGGCTCCTCCGTGGCTGCTTTTGTTGCCCTTTTCAATCCTAGCTGTTGGGAGCAAATGTGTGGGCAGCGGCTGGGGTCACACTGCCTTCTCAGGAGCAGCCTGGGGAGAATTCCTCCCAGGTGGACTCCTCCGATCGCTGCTGCTCTTGTCTCCCATGCAGAAGCAGCCCACATGGAATCTTCTAGCTCTATTTCAGGAAGGAAACCAGGAGAATCCGTAAAACGCAGCTTTTTTTGAGCACTGAGAGCTCATTAGTGCCTTGATTTAGTGTAGAAGCAAATGGTAATAACCGTTTTAAACCCCTAAATATTTCTTCGTCCCAGGGTTTTCATTGGAATTTTCTTAATTGTCAGCATACTCTTCACTCAGTTTCTAGGGTCTTTGAAATCCCCTTCTGGTTCCTTAGAACAATTTCTCTGATAGACAATTTTTCCTCCAGATTTGCCAAATATAGCAAAGGAAGGCATGGAAGCAGTGCTTACTGAAATTTAAGGCTGCTGCTTTGCAAAAATTACATAGCTAACTTAGTGAACAAAACTTCACCAATAAAGCTTTTCAACACCAAAATTCTTCACAAATGCCTTTAAAATGTTTCAAATTTGCTGGAATTAGCCTGTCATTTTGCAAATGTTCTGTGAAATTTTAGCAGCAATTACTACAAAGCAAAATGCTTCGAAGAGAGGGATTCTAAAAAAAGGAACAAAGATGGAAAGAAATAATCTTGCAACACTAGTTTTGACTTCAAAGCTGCCTTGCACTTTAATCACAGGACTCTGCATGAGAAGCCACGGTGTGTAATGGGGTGGACACAGGAGTGCTGCGTCTCCTTGTGGAGTCTGACCCTGCCAAGATCACTTGAGCCCTTTCTGATTCCTTTCCCATCCTTCGTGTAGATACTCACCCGTATGTAGACAGCCTGGTTGTTGGCTCAAGACCGTTGCTGACCACATTGGCAGAATGTTTTTCACGGGGAGGTCAATAGGAATAAATGAGTAAGAGTGCATTCTCTGATGGAAATAGAAATGAGGTATCTAATAATTTTGATGTGAAATTTGCTTATGATGTCCCCTGTCTTGCGACACGGAAAACACTGGTGAGCACTGATATTATCACCTGCTTTTTAGGGTTTGTTCTTCTAATGGTGATCATGCCCTAGACCCACAGTATCTTCTAAGCAAGTCACAGAGGCAAAGCATTGAGTCTGAATACAAATAGAATATCTGCATTCACATTAAAATTGCTCATCCTGTAGCTAATTAAAAGTTTTCTAAATAAATGCTTCATTATGTTGTCTCCAAAATATGTTGATATCTATGACTTTGACTTGGTGGCATAAATAGCAAGCAGTAGCAGCTGATACAGAGAAAACAAAAGAACGATAGGTAAAAAAGGGGGGAAAAAAAGAGTCCACTGTCTTCTTTGTGAAATGCCAGCTTCAATCTGTGCTGAGCCAGTGTTAAATTACCCACCTGTTTTCACTTACTTAACATTAAAAAACACTTATACATCATTACACTTTTGTATCATATTAGTGAAAATGAATGCTAGGGCAATATGAGGTAAACATTGCTGATGTGGAGGAAACTTGTTCATGTACTTTAAAAATAGGATTAAGTATGGCAGTGATAGATTCACTGTGATTCTTTGAATCTCAGCTCACAAAAAAAAAAAAGGCCAAATGTCAAGGCAGAGATCTGCTAGGCAAGGATGTGGTTTTGACTTTTTTTTTCTTTTTTTTCTTTTTTTTCTTTTTTTCTGAGACCCGTGCAGATCCACTGACTTAGAAAGGCCTGTCACCACCCCAAACAGCAAAAGCTAGATCCTGAGGTTTATGTGGATTTGTTAACGTTAGTACTATTTTCTGCCACCTATAAATCTTCTTGCTTTAATACAGTTGAAAGTAAGATAAGGAAGTGGCTCTTTTAATAGATGTTTTGCTAATCTCTACCACTTACAGCAGTTCATACTCACTCTGTTTAGCTGTTCAGCACTTCAGCATGTGAAGCTTGAAAATGCCAGCGTCCGACTTAGAGCAGAGCGGAAGAGGCTTGATCCAAAGCCCACCAACACAAGTGGGAAGAGTCCCATCGAATTTGTGAGGTGTTTTATTGGCCCCACCTGCCCATAAAGCCCAGAGCAGCACGGGAAGCAGTGAATAGGGAACTGGCATTTGGGACACGGCGCCGCTGGGAATTGCTGTACTGCCTGAGATGGCCGGATCACAGCGCAGGAGCCTTTCTGAAGCTGTGACACGCAATGGCCAGGCACTTGCTTGAAGTCCTTGTTGTCCTCTGGGTGCATCCTTTGACATGCCGCGTGATGCTTTGAAGGGCTGAAGCTTCTTAGGGCTATGGAAGTCCACAACCTGCCTGTCTCCGACTCTGGAGAATGACAAAGCCCCAAGCTTTACATTTCAATGGTCTCTATACCTGGAAGGCAATTCTTTCAATTTATTCCTATCCAAGGCATGTAAATACAGTAAAAACAAGATTCACCCAAGTCTATGCATTCAATAATCCAGTAAGCTCTGTGCTGGGATACTGGGTTTCCACAGATGACCACTATATAGGCACTTACTCAGATACAGTTTCATTTATTTTGCTAAACTTAAAAGAGAAAAGATGACAATAGAATATAACTGAAAGGAATTAACTTGAGTCAAACCATCCATTTGTATTCATTAACATTGGTCAAATTTTACTTCTGCACATTATTCATGATTTCTCTACCTCCATGTCATCATAGCAATTACCAGTATCACCACAGCCCACCAGATCTTGAAGACCTTAGAAGGGACAAAAGTGACGTGAGAGCTGACTAACTTCTGAGTTACATGTAAGAAAGTCAGCAGGCAATTGTGGGGTGCTGTGGGGTACCTTGCTGCACCTCCTGCCCCAGCAGTTTTCTGTTCCTGGAGCTGTGCTCAAGGGAGCCTTTGGATAGGTGACCATAGAGAGGTCATCTCAGCAGAGAGGGCAGCCAAACAGGTCCCACACACCAGCTTCTTCTGCAGCACTCCCAGATAAAATGGAGGGAAGGGTTTTGATTTGATTTTGATTTGTTTTTGCTCTGTCTTTAAAGTGCAAGGACTCTGGAAGGTTCAGACTAATCTTCAAGGGGGAAAAAAAAAGAGAGAAAAAAGCCTATCTGAAAAATGGAGAAGAGATAATAACACTTGTGGCTGTACAAGCGAAGATAACGACAAAAATAATCAAATCTCATGCTCCTGGGAGGAAACTAATTGCACACAAGGGTCAGGAAGACATTTTCATCCACTGTAGAGCATTGCACAGTAGGCTGCCGCATTGTTATTATGAAAGAGAAAAGTAGAAGGTGGAAGGGGGAGTTTGCTTTATTTTAGTTTTTCTTATTTTCCTGAAGAGATGGAGGGAAAAGTAAGAGTCGTTCTTACTTGCCCTTAAGCATCAAGTGCTGGCTGGAGTCAGAGGCATAATACCAGCCTGGATGAATACAGTATGGCAACACCGATGTGTCCAATGGATTGAGAAAGTGGGATGCATCTCTCCATGCGCACACATCTGCTATCTCTCACTTGTGAATGTTCCTCCAGATGGTAATCAAGAAGGTGGTTTTATAACCCACATTAAGAGGACTGTCTGCTGACAAGTTATGTGTTTTCTTCCCTTGAGTACATGCTGTTAAGATGGATAAGTGCAAATGGTTGAAATTTGGTTGTTAACTCTGAATAATAATAATACTTTGCATTTCTATTGCATCTTCCATCCAAAGATCTCGAAGCACTTTGAAAACACTAATTAACCAAATTTAATAGTACTTAGGTAAAGCAGGTAATTATTATTACCAATTTTTACCAATAAAAAAGAAGCTTTGTGATAGTGAAAGAGAGTTTCCCAGGGTCACCTAAGAAGCAAAATCAGCCAGAAAAGGATGTTTATTTCTCAAAGCAAATTAGAAACATTACATTGATTTCCTGGAAATTAAATTGTTTTTGCTAGTGAATGGATTAAACCAAACATCAGACATTTTCAACTTTTGAAACCTCTTTTTTCAAAAACAACTACAGACTTTGCACTTTTCAGTTTCTTGCTGAACAACCATAAAATATCAATCAAGAATGAAAATGCTCTATGAAAAGCTGAGTTAGTCAAAGAAATAGTTTGATGATTGTGATTAATTAATAACAAGAGTACGGTGCAAACCCCGGTCAGCTTTAGTGCCAATTCCCATTCCTTTTGGCCTCATTAGAGAGTTTATTACTCGCGCTTTCGTCTCTCCCTGAAAAAAATGCAAACAGTTTGTGAGGACTAAAAGGCTTGTTTTCACACTGCTTCTCCATTCGTTTTTTCTTCAAGTCATGCGTTTAAAAAGGCAGCTGAAGACTGTGACTTGGTAGACAATAGGCTCATAAGCTTGTATAAATGAGAAAAGGAGAGCAAGACTAAGTTTCAGTGTCACTTTTAGCCCGTTGAATAATATGAGTTATTTGATTTTCAGACCCAGAATCCACCCTTAAATTAGAGGAGGACGTTGTGGCCCCGTCAAAGAACCGAAGACAAATTCTGCTAATCCTTCTGAGAGGTGAGGCGATGGTAATGGGGGGTAAGGAATGAAGTGTGGGTGGGCAATATTGCCTGCTCATTTCCTCGGCTTAGCTACTGATTGTCACTCTAGTGCCTTTGAGATGCCCATAAGCTTCCAGGGAGACTACACTAAGGTACCGTAGCTTAATTATGTAGGCTGCTATTTACTAGGTTTCAGCTGAATCCATCAAACTAACTTTGCTTTAACCTGAGCCAGATTTGATTATGAAGCCAATTTATTGACTGGTTTCTCCTTTGGCAATACCTCCTCTGATTTAGATACACATAGTTACCTCCTTGAAAAGTAGCAGTGTTATGACACAATTTATATTTTAAAAAGCAATATTACATGGAACGTAATTTTAAAAAAACAAACAAACAAACCAACCAAAAGCAAAAAGCCCCTAGAATCTAGAATAATGGCTACCTGTAAGACAGTAGCTCACTTGAGAGATTTTGCTCAAGTAACTTATAACTATCAGCAGACCCCTCTAGGGAATTGCTGCTGTTTTTGCAGAAGCTGTTTGCAGTGGAATAAACAGACAAGTGCTCTATATATCATTTTAAGTAAGACAAATAAAGTTCTGCTTCCTCCTTACAACGATGTCATTGTCACTTATATAAGAATAATTCTGTGTGACTTTTTATGAATCTTTCCCCTGTGCAGAAGTACAATGGCCTAATTTCCTATGCTGCATATTATAAATAAACGTCCTTCTTCAGCAATCTATAGCCAAGCCGAAATGATCTCACACCAAACAGAGCAGTTGGGAAATGCTAAGGCACATTCAGACACCAGCAATGGGTAGAAGGAACTCCCATCATCCTTGGAAGGGCACATCCAGCTGGGATCCCTCCCAGTAAGCCCAGAAGGGGAAATTTTCCAGCCACAGGTGCCTGCTCTCTCCCTGAAATAGCCAACATGAAGCCTACATGTCCTGGGGATGGCTTCTTGTGACTGAAGAAGCCACCTGGCTTGTCACCAATTTCCCTTACAACTCATGGCATGGTGGGGAGAGGATCTCATTTATTTTGGAGTCTCAAGAAGGCAACATGGAGCATGTGGCCCTTGCAAGAAGGGAGGAAAGAAGAGCACAACCCCCTGCATCCTGCACAGCCGCCCACTGCTATTGTTACATGGGAACTCTCAGATGGCAAAATCACGTTAAAAAATTAATAAAAAAAGCTAGAAAGTGTTATTCAAAATGTAATTTTAACACATTGTGAAGGGCTTTTAAGGGGAAATCTGTGTGGGGAGGGCTCTTATCTCTCTAAGGCTCCAGCTAATGTAGCTCGCTGCCCAGGGGAATGCCAGAGGGAGAGAAAATGGGAGAAATGATATTAAAATGGTGGGAACGTTATTTTATAACTTAAAAAAAAAATATTTGTTTTCCCCAGAGTCTTTCAGGTTGGTTTGCTCTTCTGGCTGCATTTGATCTGCCAATAGCAAAGCCCATCTCTGCAGTGATTGCAGAGTTCTGTCTGATATTCCCTGCGTGCCGTGAGCATGGGGATTTCATTTCATACATCATTTCCAGTGAATACCCTCAATACAAAGCACAGAAGAAATTTCTCTCATGCACACATGCACACGCTCATCCCTGTGTGCGCACGCATACATGTGTATGTGTCCACATGAATCAAATCCTGCTTTACAGAGAGATACCCTACAGCTCTGGTTAAATTCATGTGATAAATTGCACTTATCTTATATCTTTCTCAGCCTCACCTGCACTATCCTGTCTGCTAATCTCCACCTGGATTTGTTCTGATGTTCTGAACTGCTGAGAGTAGCTTCAAAAGATTGCCATTAAAATAAAGGGAAAGGCAACTAGCAAAGTCACATTTCTTTCTCCTTCGTAAGTGGAAGCTGCCTCATTGCATCTCACCACCTCCAAAAAAATACAACCAACACAAGTCCCAGGATAAACAGCATACTCTCAGTGACTCATTTAAGGTCCAGTACTTTACAGCCCACCAGGGTTCAAAAGGTCTGCTGAGCAGTGTACTGGAAATGGAAAATTTCTAATGGGGCACAGTCGAGCTTTTAGTTCTGAGGAGTCAGACCTTAATATGATACTGTTTTGCAGAGGTTTTTACAATGGCAGAAGTCATGTTTCTTCAGCCTCTTGAGTTCTACACAACTGGGATGATAAAAACCAAAGCAAGGGGAAAGTCTCCTGGTAAGTGGAGAAACAAAAAAAACTACAATAGCTCTTCAAAATGGGTGTGCAGGGAGCAGACACTGGCACACTGTCATAGGAAAAATCTGCTTGCTTCTCCTGAGATTACTGTCATGGCTTCCTTGTTATTTCGCTATTTGTAACTAGCCTGACCATTCTAAACTCACAGTGAAGATATCCTCAAACGTAATTACCAAGACTCTCCTATGCTATTTTTAAAACATTTTCAAATCTCTGCACGAGAAAGCTTAATATATGTCACACAGACTTTTTTTTTCTTTTTTTAATCCTTAACTCCTGGTCTTTGGTTGCTTTATGGCATCACAAGCTGAACTGATATGTAAGTCATCATTGCCTTTGCATATTAAGTAGGAGACTTAATTTACTGACCACTGGGAACAGAGGATAAAGAACTGGAAGAAAGCTGCAGAGTCATCCAAGTCCTCAGGCACGTGTGACTCATCCTCACCTGAGATAAATGAGCCAAGATGGGCAAATGTGCCTGTCCACTGCCAGGCTGTCCCCAAAAGCTTACCTGATGGAGAGTGTGGAGAGACATTTGCAGGGTGAGTATCACTGCCCTCCTGCAGGCTCTTGCCAGAGTCACTGTGCCGGTCATCATGGTCAACGTGTCGTGTCCCACAGTGATCCGCTGCTTTCACAGGCGGCTTAGCAGTTTAGGAGAGCTGGCAAGGCTCAACCCCTTACCTCTGCTTTGTACACACGTGAAGCTGTATCCATTCCTGCTCGTGTCTTCAAAGCAGATATCCTCACTCTGGGTGGCGTGTTTTAATACCCATATGGTCTGTTTTAAAGAAAAAAAAATCATGGTTTCTATCCTAAACTTTCTCCTCCTTTGTTTGAGGCTGCTGCTTCTTGTTCTACCTTCTTGTACTAATGTGAAGAATTCCCTTACTTCATTAAATGTACTTCTACATAATGGTAATGTCCCCAGCGAGTGATCTCAGTATAAATTCAGCTCCTCTGATATTTTTCCATATGTTTTATACTCTGATCTCTGTTACACTTTGGTGGTTAATCTCTGTGTGTCCTCCAGTGCCTTATTTACACACTAGGAGGATCATAAAGTGTTTTGGATGGCATCATCCTACATTTACATAGTTACCATATCACTCTTATATTTTTATAGACTTCTTTTTAACTGCATAAAGAATATCACAGCTGTAATTTACCTTTGTTACTACACAAGAACAAGTTTCACAAAGCAGCTAAAATAAGAGTCTCCAGCTCTGTCACTCATTGTTTTCTAGGTAAGTCCCCTTCAGCTCTATCTTTATCTTTTATTTACATTCCAAGAGTATTATATTTGTTAAAATCACTGCTCAAAGTGCCTACGGATATGGTCGTGCTATATTTTTGAGTTCCCTCTTTGTTGGTCACTAGGCTAGTACGTACACCATTCCTGTGATATTGTGAGAGTTAATCTGCAAAACAAGCTCATGGCTATAAGACAAGTGACCCTGATTGAAAGGGTGGCTGTGGAAACTGATTACACAGCAAACTGCCCATCTGCACAGACTCAAAATAACAACATTTCAAAGCTCATTTATGGGCTGATGTTGCTGTTTAACGCAGTTTCCAACAAATCATTCATAAAATTAGTGGCTTCAACTGATTCTTGTTTCTCTCAGGCTCATCTGTGAAAAATACTTCTTCCGGTGATTCAGGAGGATATATAAAGGAACGGATGTTCCACTGATGGATTAAGAAAATTAAATGCAACAATCTTCTCAAAAACACAGATCCTTGAGCCAGTAGTAACATACTGAGTTTCTCTATAAATTCACTCTTCATAATACATCTGTCAGTTTTTCTGTTATTAATGCAGAGTTGTTCTGTAGCTTTCAAAGATGTTCCTAAAGGAACCTGTCAATTGTCTCCCTGCTAAGCATTCCTGACACTGACTTGTTGGCCCAGTGGGTCATGGTTTGAGTAGGTATTGCCATAGCTCTTTCTTCAGCTTCTCTGCAACACATTGAGGGCCCAGAATATCTTTTTATATCCTCTCAAAAAATAGGACTTCACAGTTCATGTAGCCTATGTCCCAAGAGTAGAAGTGCCACATCTAATTTCCCATACCTAAAATGACTCCTTTTCCAGAGCTCCAATTTTGTGGGGACTCTGGATTTGAAATTAACCTCTTACATTGATAGCAGAATCACCCAGAGACTTTGCGAAAGGGCTCACAAACTAATTACTATTTACTCTGCTTAACATGAGAAGTGCTCAACTCTAATGAAACAAATAATATCTACTGTTGGTTCCCTGGTCCCTCTTGGGTATCTTTTAGCTTAGACTAGTTGTCATTTAAGACCTATTTCTTCGCTTTTCTTTTTGGATGGATACCCTTCTAAGTCATGGAAATCTCTCTCTCTCCTCAGCAGTCAGCTTGCTTCTCCTTGAGATAGTTTTGGAATTAGAAACCTCTCTCCTTTGCAGGCACATCCCTCTGACTTTTTCTGCCCAAGGTCTCTGTGTGTCTGCAACATCTATGAGACTCAGGCTCGGGTTTACAGTATAAAAGTTTTTGGCACTGCTGCTAGCTTAACCCAAATCCTTCACCTCCAACCATCATTTCTTCCCCCCACTCCAGAGGATGCCATTTTTCCACTATTCTCATACAACTGCTTGTGGGACTAAACTGTCAGCTGCATCAAAAACCTCGACCATGTTTTAAATTATGCTGCTTCATACTCCTCCCCATCAAAAATAATAATACTAACTGATAGCTCCAGGACCTGTGCTTTTAAAAATCAGGTATGAACAATTCAGTATTTTTTTCTGTGGCTTGAAGTTTTTCCACTCAAAACACCAATATTCTCTACAAGGCTCAAGAAAATTAATGTTCATCTAGAGTTGGAGGTATGGAGCTTGTAAGTAATACTCTGCTCAGAGACAGACAGGCAGGCCCTAGCCCCTGTCTCCTTAGCACATGAATATGAGACTCTATACTGCAGAGGACAGCTCTAGTACACAAGGATTCACACAATATATAAATCAAACTGAAGTTCCTGAGAAATTTGTGGAAAGGGAAGTATGTGACATTATGAAGAAATGGCTTTGTATAAAACTACATTCTTATTACAGAGTTCTATGTTGATTTGGAATGTAACTTAATTAAAGTCTCCCTACCTGATTATGATCTCAGGCTAATTTTACACTGACATAATTCCATGAACTTTCATGGAATTGATATGAGTGTAATTCAGAAAGGGTTTGAGCCTTGAACACTTTGGATCATTGGAGCTCTGAACATCTGTCTATACATATTGTTTGGTATACTATGCTTATCTTAGACCACTAGTGATCTTCTGTAGAAAATGGGTTACACAGGGCCCTCATTCTAAAACAGTGTACTAAATGTTATAATAAGCTTTTAAGCATCACAGCATTACATTCGATGAATCCATCTGTTTTTTTTTGTTTGTTTTTTGGTTTTTTTTGTGCTGCAGTCTTTTTCTCTAATATCCGTGCCCTGGGTGAAAGGAGGAAAAAGTCTTTTGGAACTCCGGATAACCCTGAAACATGAACTGTCTTCCGGAGCCAGCAGGCAGTCCGACACTGTGGTCCTCAGGATGTGGACTCCCTCAAATCATTTTCAAAGGCTGTCACTGGAGCCTCATGATAAGTTTCCTGCCAGTGTTGTAACCTATTTTACTAGTGGCCTCATGAAAATGAAGAGTGTGGATACAAGCAGGGAGATCTGCCCAGGCAATCACAACTGGGTTCCCACTTGGTTTAACAAGCGGATGCACTTCGTGTATAAGCAGATCTGATGGGAATATGCCCATTTGCTTTTACTGCAATTCAACCTGAGGAACCAGCAAGCAAAGGGAAGACAGAGAGGCTAGCTGGGCATGAAAGGGAGCCAGAGCCTCAGCAATAAGCTCCAAGGTAACTCCAATAAATCAAGTCTGCTTGGCACATGGGTTTTGGAAGCCATATGTATAGTCTAGTGGGCACAGCAAAATACTCATTATTGTATGCCCTTTAAGGGAAAATCCCAGGCACGGATATCCATGATTCAGCAGGGAAACTCCTCTGAGGGGATTCTAAAGAGTACTTTCAAGCAGATGAAAAAGATAGATCTGAAAATTTTT
>JAVCKT010025353.1:0-86400 GCA_032273925.1 Rhynchotus rufescens | reverse complement strand
GCCCGCGGCGGCTCATGAATATGCAGGCGGCGTCGCACGGCCGCGGCGGCGCCGGCTGGGCCGGGCCGGGCCGGGCCGGGCCGGGCGGCCGCTCCAGCTGCCCCGCGTGCGCCCGTCCCTCCCGCGCCGCCGTTTTGTCCCCGCGCACTCGAGGACACAAAGGCGGCTCGCTCCGCCGGCCGCGCGCCACATTTTTTATTCATAAACAAGCTGTTGGCTGTAAAGACATGATAAAACTCGGGCTCCGAGGATGGGGAACATTTGAATGCAAATCCTCAGCTGCTACAAATCCGTCCCTATTATTCAGCTGATTCCAACCCCCCCTCCTCCAGTTTTGTCTTATGCTAAGCGAGGCAGGATCCCGACCGGAGATATGTGATAAACTCAGCTCCGTGCAAAGAGAGGCACCGGCGCAGAAAGCCACGCGCCGGCCGGGCGAGCGGAGGCCGCGGCGGGTTTGGGCGTTTCCTGCCCCTCTCCGCAGCCCGTCTTGCTCTGCTAGGAGCGGTTGAAGCTCCTCATCCCTGCCGACGCCCTGGCTGTGCCGCGCGCGGCAGCGACGCTCCCGCAGGGCCGCTCCTGGCGCGAGCAGCCTCGGCCACGTGCGCACGTTTTGCCAATCCTGCTGGAGCCGCCGTGGGAAGCGGCTCCCATCGGCGACGTGCCGAGGTGCGCGTTTCACCCTGAGCTCCCACCAAGGCACGGCTCTGGTGCTCTCTGCGCGCCGCTTTCCAGGTTTCCCTACGCAAAGCAGCATCGACGTGCTAGGAAGGACGCGCTCGGGCGCGATCAATGCGGAGCCGGGAGCAGAGACGTCACCCTAATCCGTATTGACGGCTGGCGGCGCGAGCCCCGCGCGCTGGCCGCCTCTCACAGTAATCCATAGTGTTGGGAACGGCATGCGGACGCCCCACAACATTGGGGAGCTGCCTTGGCACGAGGATCACCTGCACCCCGGGCAACCCATGCACATCCGAGTGTCCGTGCACACCTCTGTGGGTGTCCGTGCACATCTCCATGGGTATCCGAGTGTCTGTGCACACTTCCATGGGTGTCTGTGTCTCTGTGCACACCTCCATGGGTATCCATGTACACCTCCATGGGTGTCCATGCCCACTTCCATTGGTGTCTGTGTTTCCGTGCACACCTCCACGGGTGTCCGTGTGTCTGTGCATATCTGTGCACCGATGCACACCTCTGTGCATGTCCATGTGTCCATGCACACCTCTGCATTTCCTTGCATCCGTGCACGCCTCCATGCATGTCTGCGTGTCCATGCACACTTCTGTGCATGTCTGTGTGTCCATGTACACCTCTGTGCACATCCATGTGTCTGTGCACAGCTGCCTGTGCGTCCGCATGTCCGTACACACTTCCATGCGTGTCCATGCACACTTGCATGCGTGTCCATGCCCAGTGCTCTGCCCAGATTTCCCTTCCCGCATCCACTCCGATGGCTGCGCTTCCCGGCTGGAGCACACGCGGCCGGTGCGCTCCGCTACGGAGCATCCGCAGCCTTGGGAGCGCGCGGCGTCCCCACGCGCGAGGCCGCCCAGGCGCCGACGCACAGAGCTGCTCTCCCCAGAACCGCGCTGCGCAGCCAGCCACCGTAGAAAATCCCGATTTCCCACATAAAAATATTAGCGGCCGGCTTAAAATATTAACACGCGGCCGGCCTTGCCCTCGGAGGCGCCGAGCGGAGCTGAGCCGCGGCGCTCCGGCACAGCCGGGGAATTAGCCGTGTAAGCGGGGGCTCCCGCTGCCCGGGGAGCCCCGCACGAGCTCAGGGCTCCCGGGGCTGCTCTGGTCCGACCACGGAGCATTGACAGCGCCGCCGAGCTCGCCGCGGGCTGCCGGCGCCCCGCGCCGCTCCGCGAGGCGCTGCGCCCGCGAGCCGCGACCCCGCGCCGGCCTTGGAGGCAGCTCGCTGCTGCAAACAACAACAACAACAACAACGGAAAACGGCCCGAATTATTATTCCACCCGTAGCTTTGCCAAGGAAAATAGAAGCAGCAGATTGAGGCCTGTTTTCATATTTGATAGGGAAGCAGATAAATGGCAGGCAGCTTGCTCTGATAAGGCCTTGCTCTGGGCATAACCTCTTTCTCTGAAAGCCTCTTACTATGCATAGAGTCAGGCTATCTGTGCAGCTGCACCTTGACACAAATATATCTGCACCCGAGATGAACCAATTCCCCCAGAAATTACAGCACTGGGATTGCATCTGGGGAAGGGGCCACAGCCACTGCTTCGGCCCTTTTTTTTTTCCATATATATATATAGAGAGAAAGAGTACATATATACATATATATATATATATACACTTTTCCCCCCAAAGTAGCTTCTCAAACACGTCCCCTGTTCCCTTCCTCTTGGTCGCTCTGCTCTGCAGCTCCCTGTCCCCCGTGGTAGCCGTGATGCAGGGGGAAGGTTTTGGTGATGGGGGCTGCGCGTGGCCCCCTGCTCCGGGTCTGGTCGTGTCCCCACTGCTCCTTGCGGGGTCAGGGATTCCCTTCCATCAAAACCACATCCATGGATGGGACCGGACACATCCCCGGGAGCCGGCGGGGCCGGGACGGCTCCCGCTCCCGGCCCGCGGTGCTGCTGGTGCCGCTGCGGCCCCGGGGGTGCCGGCGCGGGCGGGAGCAGCAGCTGCCGGGCGCAGGTGCCGGCGCCTCGGAGCAGATGCCGCGGAGGCAGCGACAGCCTTTGTGCGGGCGCAGCCCTGGCACCGAGCGGCACCGCTCCGGCTGCTCCCCCGGGCACGCGGGCGGCTGGGGCCGCGCGGACACGGACAACGTCGCGTTCCTCGCCGAGAGCTGCCGGGTGGCGGGGCGGTTACAGACCCCTAACACCCAGCCGAGGCGGTGCCTGCTCCTCCCGCGGCACCCGCCGTGTGTCCGGGTGCATCCCAATGCCTGCACGCGGCACACGGGGAGGAAGCCCCAGCCCTGCACCCGCAGGCACCGGCACCGGCACCAGGACTGGGCACCCCCGCTGCCACAGAGGAGGGGAGCGCAGCGCATCCGCGGCGCACGGCTCTGCTGGTCCGGAAAGGATGGGACTAACTGGATTAACGCCCTCTCCTTGAAGCCGGTTAATGAGAGTGGATCTCTCCGGACGCAGGTACCTGCTTGCACAAACCTGCAGCTCCCTGTTGCAAACACAGCTTGAGGCCTGGAGCGTCATCTGGGCTTCCCTATGGGAAACGTCTGTCCCTGGGAATCCTGCGCTCCTGCCCAGGGTGCCAGTCCCAGGCAGGGCTTTGCAACAGCTATTTCTGGGATGCAGCAGGGAAAATCAGGATCTGAAAGGCCAAAGCCCTTGATTTAAGGGTGAAATAAGCTGGGAGTCTGTATCCCACCTCGAAGGAGGCCTCTATCCCGGGGACCTGGAAACTGGGAAGGATCAGCCCTTTGGCACAGACAGGCATGGCCCCAGTGGCGCTCCGGCCTCTCCGGCTCCAACATTCCCATCCCTCCGGACTGTCCACCCAGGGCACACAGAGACGATGCGGAGCGGGACCGATCGGAGACGCAGTTTCCAACCAACCTCACCGGGACCCGCAGGATAATTAAGTGACAAGACTTAGCGGACCCCGCGGGGCCTTTCCATTGTACAACAGATTAAAAAGTGTTTCCTTCCCAAAGCCAAAGCGGGCGCAGCGCTACCTTTAGCTGCATCTATTAGGCAACTCATGTGAAACAAGTTTTGCGTTTTTTAATTCGACCAGCTGATCCAATCCCCTCCTTTTGATTTCCCCAGATGGCAGGAGCAGCTGGAACGGAAAATCCTCCAGCAGCCGGAGCAGCCGCGTGGCCCGGCCGCGGGCAGGGAGACACGCGCGGGGCGGCAAAGCGAGCGCTTCAAAACGCTCCACGCACGGAGCCCGACGGAAACCTGCTCCCGTTCCCACCATCCGGGGAGGTTCCGCTGCCGTAGCTGGGGAGAAGCTGGTTTTTCCGCAGGGAAATCCCGCGCTTGGCTCAGGATCTGCCTTCCCCGCGGCCGCCCCAGGTGCAGGGCCGGGGTCGCTGCTGGCGGCAACGCGCTACAAGAGCCACCACTTCAAGCCCCTTTCAGGAGCAGAAGGTTTTCAGCGTGCAAAGAAAAGACTTCTTTTTTTTTTTTTTCCTTGGGGCTTTGATGTTCCTGCTCTCCGGGCTCTTTGCCTTCATTCCCAAGGGACAGACCTAATTGCCCTCCTGCTTCCCAGCCCCTTCTTCATGGAAGCAATTTAAATAAAGTAGCAGCGTGGTCCGGGCCCCCTCTGCTCTCCCTGTCTTCCCCACTTATCCTGCTGTCGTGGTGCTTTAACAGTGCAAATTCCCGAACCCGCCCTGCCCGGGTCGCGCTATCCATAAAGAGAGAGCGGAGCTCCCTGCAAGCTCATATTGGGTTCGCGTGGGGAGGATGCTGAGCTCCACACACGGACTCAACCCCTCTGCCCGCTGGGGATCATCGGGAATCCTGGAATACAGCCCATGGAGCAGCTGCCTCGTTGCCTTTCCCGGCGCTTCCCGGTGTGCTCCATGTGCACTCCATGCATGCTCCGTGCACACTCCATGCACGCTCTGTGTGCGCTCCATGTGCGCTCTGTGTTTGCTCCATGTGCGCTCCGTGCGTGCTCCATGTTTGCTCCGTGCGTGCTCTGTTTGCACCCGGTGCATGCTCCATGTGCGCTCCGTGCACGCTCTGTGCATACTCTGTGCACGCTCCGTGTGCGCTCCATGTTTGCTCCGTGCATGCTCCGTGCATACTCCGTGCACGCTCCGTGTGCGCTCCATGTTTGCTCCGTGCACGCTCCATGCACGCTCTGTGCGTGCTCCATGTTTGCTCCGTGCGCGCTCCATGCACGCTCCGTATGCGCTCCATGCACGCTCCGTGCACGCTCCATGCACGCTCTGTGTGCGCTCCATGTTTGCTCCGTGCACGCTCCGTGTGCGCTCCATGCACGCTCCGTGCGTGCTCCATGCACGCTCCGTGCGCGCTCCGAGGCGGCGGGAGGCAGATGGGCCTCACAAAGGCCCCTCCAAGCTGGTCGCTCCCCATGCCTGATTACATCCCAATACGAGCTCGGGTTGATACAGTGGCGCTGGGGTGATTCAATTAGTGCAGCAGGCATGAAGGGAACGGCACAAAGAGCCGCGGTAGTTAGAAAGTCATTTTCTTTTGATCATTATAGCATCTCACACGTGGAAGCAGAAAATTATAGGCTCATGTGTCTTTGCTTAATATCCTCTGGGGCCAGATTTGTCGTAACATTGAAGTCGGCTGTCAGAATTGACAAAATCACGCGGCGTTGATGAATTTACAGTGCGGCTCCGGAAAGCCGGGGCCGGGAAGGGCCTGCCGGGCGGGAGCGCGCGGCTCCGGCCGAGCCGCATCCCTTCCCGCTCTCCCGGCGGATTTGTGCCCATGCTGCCTGCCCCGAGCGGTGTTCCCAGCCAAGTTCCATGCGGCTGGCCTGATTTTCTTTTTAAATTTCTTATCTAGGGGCGAACTTGTGACGGATTCTCCTTAAGGTTGCTCTCCTTAGGAAAATGCTATTTCTAACCCGCTTGCCTGCTTTGGGGGAGCGAGTTTTACACAGTTTGTTCATCTTGAGGAATCTCTTTACCTTCTATTCTTCCATCTCTGTCTGGTCTTCAAGATATGCTAATCAGTGTGTAAGTATATCCTTTCAAATAATTATCATACATTATACTCTACTCATCTCTGTATAATTTCCTCATATGCATAATCGTATTTGACTTCCTTATGAATGTAAAAACCATCTTACCTTGGGCAAGTTAATCTTCATTGATTGAATATCAAATTCATTTGAATGTGCTAGCAAAGCCGGCCCCTCCTTCCCCAACAGGAGAAGACGACAGGAAAAGACGCGCTTGCTCTTCCGGAGCTGCAGAATTTGGGTGTTTGTTTTGCCTTTTTCTCCACTCATTTTGCCCCTTAAATCCCTTCCTTCCTGACCCACTTTTTCTCTCCTTTTCTTTAAATGAAAATCGGCAGAGAGCAATCCTGGCTACAGCAGCACTCGCCTCCTTTTCACGCAAAAAAACATCACTTTGGCTCAGGGTTTAGCACAGGAAAAGGCAGGAACCTGCAGGATACCTTGGCCACCGTCACCCAAAACGGGAGAATTCAGGTCTGCTGCTCGAGCTCAGGGAGGAACCTGCCCTGAGGGCAACGGGAGGCACGTGGAGACCATCGGGAAAGGCAACTGCAGCCCACATTCCCTACCGACATTCCCAGGCCCTCGCCTGTAAACACTCCCGTCCGAGTTTGCCATCCTTTGAAAGTTTTGCTTTGCATTAAGGTAAAAAAGAAGGAGAAACCACAACAACAGGGTGAAAATTCATGGATTCCAGTAACGTTCAAATCTGCCCCGGAGGCACTGGAGCGGAGGCCGGTAAACGTGATTCCCGTTGAGGTTTCCCGAGGCTGTTCTAACTGGAAGTGCGTGCGGCCACGTGGCCCCCGGGATTTATCCGGAATATCCCTGCAGGCTCGGTCAGAGCTACCGCTGCTCGGTATGGATGTCTGGGATTCCAGGCACGTGTCAAAGGCCACAATTCCTGGCTGGGCAAGATTTCCAGGCTGGGCAACCTGGACATATGGGAGCCCGAGGCTGTGCCATTGGGAACCGTGAGGCAGGAGGGACCTCACGTCCTGTGGCTGGTGCCTTTTCCCAGCTCTGCTTGTACTGGGAGGGAAACGGGCACGACGTGGGGCTAAACCTGCGCTCGGCTTTGGAGGTGGATGGTTCCCAAAGCCCTCGCTGCTTCCCAAGCATCGGCGAGCCGACGCGAGCCCAAACGCATCCAAGAGGTCGCAAACGGCCACGGTCCCATGGAAGGCAACCAGGAGCAGGGGGAATATCCACGTGGAGCATCCCGGAGGCCCCGGCCACGGCCTCTCTGTGGAGATCTAACGCCCGCGGCCGCCTGCACTCCGGCCGACCCCTGAGCCCCGGGGCCACGCGCTGCTCCCCCGTGCCCTGCCTCGGGGCCCTGAAAAATTAGACTAAATCAAAGCAGAAAATGAGTTTTCATTTATCTTGTGATGATGCACGAGGTTACATGAAAGACAAATAGCTGCATCTGACTCTTCCTTTATCACTGTCACCGCAATTAATAGGCTGTGGCCTTCGTTACTGTGTTAGCACTAAAGAGCCCGCGCGCCCCGGGGGACGCTAACGAGCAAGAAAGGCAGCGCCGCCTCCCCGGCTCGTGTAGCCGGCCTGGCCCCGTGCGCGCGGCTCCCGTCCGCACAGCTCCCGTCCGCGCGGCTCCCGTGCGCGCGGCTCCCGTGCACGCGGCTGCGCCAGCACGGCTCCCATCTGCACGGCTCCCGTGCACGCGGCTCCCGTCCGCGCGGCTGCACCAGCGCAGCCGGCCGGGAGCGGTTCCTGTCTGCAAGGACATCCTGGGGAAGGAGCCTGGGGATGGTGCAGTCAGGAGCAGAGCTGCCAGCTCCAGAGCTCGCTCGTGTTCCCGTCCGGAGCGGAGCCGCCAGCTCCGGAGCTCGCCCATGTCCCTGTCGGGAGTGGAGCTGCCAGCTCCGGAGCTCGCCCGTGTTCCCGTCAGGAGCAGAGCCACCAGCTCCAGAGCTCGCCCATGTTCCCATCTGGGAGTGGAGCCGCCAGCTCCAGAGCTCGCCCGTGTTCCCGTCAGGAGCGGAGCCGCCAGCTCCGGAGCTCGCCCATGTTCCCATCTGGGAGCGGAGCCACCAGCTCCGGAGCTCACCCATGTTCCCATCAGGAGTGGAGCCGCCAGCTCTGGAGCTCACCCGTGTTCCTGTTAGGAGCAGAGCCACCAGCTCCGGAGCTCGCCCGTGTTCCCGTCAGGAGTGGAGCCGCCAGCTCCGGAGCTCGCCTGGGTCCCTGCCCTCGCACGGCAGGTCCAGCCGGATGCAGGACTCCAACACGTTGCAGCTCCCACACCAGCGACAGATGTTGCTGTATAATTACAGGAGCTTAAATAAATCAGCCCCAAATCTCCAGCAGAAATCTGTGGCCTCTGGATGATATCAACTCCGAGGTTTCGCATTCAGACCAACCCCACGCTGCAACCTGCTTTTGACCTTTATCACGGCTTCTTTGGGAAACCCGTCTAAAGGCTTTGGTGCCGTGTGTCCCTGGGCAGTCGCTGCACTGTGCTCCCCGATCGGCGCTTTTCAAGGTTAATTGAAAAGGAATCCACGACGAGCAAATCAAAGTTAGGAGAATTTCATAGGGATTAAAGTTTCAGGGGGAAACCTAGTTCCCTGCAGCCTCCTTTCGCTGCCTCCCGCCCAGAGGGCCCCGTGTCCCTCACTCCTGGTGGGGACACCAGAGGGACAGGGACCCTTCCAGCCAGGAAGATGCCACGGGGGTGAAGGCTCATTTTCATCTAAATGCAGTTAACATGCTCAGAGTCATTTGGGATAAATGGGATACTTAAGGACACATGATGGCTAATCTCAGCTATGACATTTGTGGAGGAGGAGGAGGAATAATTTAGACGGAGGGCATTGTGCTGCTCCTGAGTTATCCCCTCTCTCCCGTGGTAAGTGGGACTAATTGCGGCGGGCGGACGAGCCGGGCGCTGCTGTTGGTACCGGTGCCGGACGCACGTCCCCCGGCTCCCTATGGACACGCCGAGTGTCACCGCGGGACCTCACGGAGCCGGGATTTGGACGAGAGATCTGGAACCAGCAGTGCTCGTGGCCGCTGCCATCTCCACCATTGAAGCACCCTTGGTTCAAAGCAGCGGCCAGCCCTGCTCGGTTTGCATGACAAAGCGCCTGCCAGCCAGAGGGGACAAGGGACAGAGAGGAGCGGGTGACACAAAGCGGCGCGGGGAGCAGGAGGCACCGGCTGCAGCAGCCCCGAGCCTGGCACCGAACCCCCGCCAGGGCGCGAGGGCCCTACGTTAACGAGAGCGCCTTTTCCCAACGCGTCCGTGGGGACGCAGCTGCCCGGCCGTGCACCTCTCGTCCTGCTGAGGTCCTTCAAGCACCTATTCCTTGATCTGCGCTTGGAAGACGTCACAAATCACCAGTGGAATCAGGCAGCCAAAGGGTTGCCGCCTGGTCTGCGGCTGCCGGTGCCCGGGGAGCCTCCGGCTTTGCGGGAACGGGGCTCCCGATGCCGGTGCCCGCGGCGCCGCAGGAGCTCTCGCCCCTAGATGGCTCCAGGCTCTAAGCTGTTCCAGCCCGTGCCCAGGGATGATCCGCGCGTCCGGACACCTCCCGGAGGCGCCGGGGAGCTCCGGAGCTGCCAGGAGCAGGAGGGAGCCGGCTATGAGAGCAGGGGGATTGGGAACGGGGAAGCGGGACCCCGTGGATGCAACCGCGAGCAATGTGGATGGGGCGCGCACCGGCCGCCCCCGTGCCCACAAACACGGCCCTCGGCCCCGGCCACGCAGCAGGGCAGAGCGCGCAGCCCCCTCGCCTACCTATGATGCTCAAGCAAAGATCAATAGAAGCTATATGCAAGGTCTATACATTTAACGCCATCATTTAGCATCAGTCACTTGTCAGACTAGCCACGCGGAGCCGCAGCCCCGTGCATGAAGCCCCCCCGGAGCCGCCTCCGTCCCGGGCCCTTGGCCCACGGGGATCCACGCGGGAGCCACGGGCAGGAGCGGGTGCCCCAGAGGCGCCCCCGGCTCCCGCGCCGACCACGGCGTGTTACGGTTCAGCGGAAGGACCTTAAACCCACAGACAAGGACAAGGCAGTAAAAGATGAAGCACCTGAACCCCCCGCTCCCGGATTACTAGACCCCAGGTGTGTGCTAGGGAGCAGTTAAATTTCATCATTACCCTTTCTTCTATGGTATTTTTTATAGTCCTTTTTACTACTGGCACTAAAGGTGCCGGACGCATCCCAGGAGCTAAGAGGACATCACTCGTCAACCTGACTGCTCACTGATATAAAAAAATGACAAGTCCTGGCTTAATCTTTCTGATAACTGTGTTCTGCATGGCCCATCCATCTCCATGGAGGAGTTTTGGTGAAGCCGGAAGACAAGAACATCACAGCGTTTAAGAATGAAAAATTAAGTGCCCTTTTTGAGCACAGCATGGAGCTTATTACCACGGCGGCGCCCGCCTGCGCTGGCGGCTGCGCGCGCGGGGCCACGCGCTCTGCCCGGCCCTCGGCGAGCCGCCTGCAAACAGGAGCCTGCAAACACGGGCTGTCCCACGGGCACCTCCAAAGGAGGGGAAATTTGGGGATTTGTGGCTCCAAAGCAGCTAAACGCAGGGGCAGAACCAGCCTCTCCCTACGTGGAGGGAAGTTTCAAGGCGTGAGCCTCAGCAGCTCGTTTGCACATCACCTAAACGATCCCTTTTTCGGGATCCTTTCGCCCCACGTTGCTGCGCTCAGGCTGCGGTGCTGGCGAGCCCCGGAGATGGCTGCAAACCCCAGGGCACCACTTGGTTCCCGCTTGCGGGGCCTCTTCCCACGGCCGGTCCCGGGGGATCTGTGGAGCAGCTGTGGAATAAACCGCTCCTGCTCGGACACAAATCCTCAAATCCCTGTGGTGCGCGGAGGAGGGGGCTGCGAGGGCTCCGGGAGAAGGCAGTTTGCACGGAGGTGATAAATGCAGCGATAAATGCAGGTGTGCACACATGCACTTGTGCACACAGGCTCTCGTGCACTTGTGCACACATGCATTTGTGCACACAGGTACTCTTGCACACACGCACTTGTGCACACAGGCACTCGTGCACACATGCATTTGTGCACACAGGTACTCGTGCACACAGGCCCGGGCATCGTGGCTGTCCCGGCCGCGGTGCTCTGGCCACCACTACCCAGCCCTGCCGCGCTCCGTGGCCACCGACACGCAGCTCCGTGCGAACCGGCACCGTGGCAAATCGTGACTTAATTAAGTGTAATCCGGGCTGAGAGGGCGTCCCGACCCCTCGGAGCGGGCACCACGTTCACAAGGTCCCTGCTGACGGGGTCTGCGCGAGGGGTCCCCGCTCACTAAGTGGTTTGCAGGGACGGCCGGGCGGCCACGCGGAGCGGGGGACACGGGGCTGCGCTCAGCCCCTCCATGCAGATACCGGCACCAGAGCCAGCGGGAGCATCCAGGGCCATTCCCGTCCCGCCACCAGCTGCTCCGGGTCTGTTCCAGGGACGGAGGCCACTGGACAGAGCAGCGAGCTGGGAGCGACAGGCGCAGTGGGAGAGGGCGCACGTGGAGACGTCCCATTGAAACCTGCTTCCTGCGGAAAAATGGGTTTGTTACTAAATGAAAGCAAACGTTCAAAGTGCTGATTCTTTCCCTGCCGTTTTGATTTTTCACGAGAAAATTAACGTGAAGAACATGGTCACAGCTTCTTTCTTCTTTTTTCTTCTTTTTCAGTTTCTTTTAGCCAACGGGTATAAAAAACATTTTCAGTTTCACATTTTCCACTTCCCGAGGAAAACCTGGAATCCCCTGTGGGAAACTGTTCCTCAGGCCAGGGCTCCTGCAGCTCTGTTGCTCCCGCAGCCCTCCCGTGTGGGCCAGTGATGCTTGGCACGGAGCGTGGCCCCCTGTTTCACATGGGGGCTGTTTTTTCACAGTCCCGGATTTCCCAAGACTTTCTTCCAAGGAAGCTCTTCCCACTTGTTCCCACCTGCTCTGGACATTGGCTCCTGCTCTCCAGGTGCTCCTTGGCTCTTCCCACGTGCACAGGACGTCCATGGAAAGAGGTGGTTTTGGACTGGGACAGGGCAGTGCAAGGGCTGGAGGTTCCTGTCACCAACCAGCCACTTCTTGGCATTTTGCAGCCCTGGATATCCATGCGCCAGGACAGGACAACGTTGGAGAGCGCAGCCCTGCTCCAAACACCCCATTCATCAACACCAAGGAACAAAGGGAATTCTCCTAGCAAAGGCACCTCTGTGCCTTTCAACAAAAACCTTTCCACCCGTTCCTATCTACCCACAGCGTCTTTATTCTAACTTTTCCTTGAAAACACAGATGGATAAAAACGAGAGCCCCGACCACACTAATGCCTGCAGTTACTTATTCACAGTCAACGGTTATGTTCTCCTTCAAGCAAGCTATTAAACTTGTTAGCTTCTGGTTAGACACTAATTTTCGTTTTCAAAGCAGCAATGTGGTAGGAATTATGTTAATGAGGTATAAATCAAATCCATGCTTAAGTCAAAAGGCTGATGCCATCTAAACATATTCTATGTATCAACAGCAATACAATTTCATAGGTATAATCCATCAACAGCCAATCTGGCCAGCTACTTCATTACAGGTAGATAATTAATGTCCAGCAATAACAAGCTGCCTCGGTTTTGTTGTTCTCAAGGAAAAAAAACAAAAAACTATCATTTTTAGGCAGTCTGAAATGGCACATTTTAAAGGAGGTAATTGTTGAACATTAATTTGCTCTCAATCAGGGCTGCAGTTAGAGTTATCTATCTCTTTACCTGATCTATCTCTTTACCCGATCGGCATCTTTACCTGATGCTGAAAAAAATGGAAGGGGGAGAGAAAACAGCAACAACTGCAAGCTGTCAATAACCGTGTCTGAAAATGAGGAATTCCCAGGGTAACAATGACATTACTTGGATAGGAATAGCGCTTCCAAGGTAAAATACGGAGACAACGGCGCAACGAATAGCTCATTTCTGGTAGCGCTTTCCCAGCACAGGGCATTTCCGTGGCAGGAACGCCGTGAGAAGCAGAACAGCCGCAGCGAGGCGGATGGGGCAGTGCCAGGCACACGGGCAAGGGTGACTCCTGAGCGACGCTCGGTGCAGCAGGAGGGCAGAGGAGCGGCTCCGTGTGCCCTGCCGGGGGACGCATCCGCCCTCGCTCTGCTCCTCGTTATTATTATTTGCGTGCGGCGCGCTGCAGCACCTCATAACTCACCGTGCTCATGATAAAGCAGAGCGGTTGTTTTTGGAGACAGGCGCTTTGGCGCTCGGCAGCCCCGCGGCGCCGCCGCCGCGCGCTCCCTCCTCCGTTCCCCGCTCACCGGGCCGCTTTTTCCCTCCCCTTTCTCGAGTGTGCCTGAAGGAAATTTATTGCAGCAGGCGAGTGCTATGGGCAAATACTAATAAAATGCTGTTTGGCTGCAATTTGTTTAATTGGCCACAGAAGAGAAGCCTTGCATGTTAGCTCCAGCTTCTGACACCTCCTGCCCAGTCCACAGATGTTCTCAACATGAAGTGCTCCCATCTCCATGTTTATGGTAGGCAGCAAACAAACCCCCACTATTAAATCTTCACTATCGCAGCAGATCCGATTTGATTTAACATGCATATTTACTGTGGCAGGCTGTGGCAACCCCTCTGATTTATTCAGCAAAATGTACTACTAAACATCCATCGTCCCCTCCTTGCCACCTTCCCTCTACTCCCTCCCGTCCCTCAGAACAACCACGTGAGCCCAAACAAGCCAAATAAACAAGTCTGAGGAGCAACAAGAACCGCGGATCCGAGTCTTGGTACAACCTCTGCACTGAGTGAGCTCGTGCTTAAAAGCTTCTGGGCTTGGCTTATCTACGTGACTGAACTAGACGGGCTCGCATTCAAGCTTCATGGAGATTTTTGGTGCATTAAGATATTATTCTTTATGGTAAACACAAATTCTATGAGTTAGCTCAAAGGTCGCTATTAGGACCTGCAGCACAAGCAAGTACAGGGCCCTGGGCAGGTATCAAATGGTGACAAGAACGGGACTCAAGTGACACTCCTGTACCAGGGGAGAGACCTCCCGAGCAGAGCGACTGCAGCACGCAACTAAATGCACTAAATGCAACTACTGTCAAGAAGAGATTTGCACATCTCTGCCAAGGACAACTGTAACGCAGGTGCCAAAATATTAAATGCTGTTATCAGCATTTAGAAACTCGAGCACGATGTCCTTGCTGGTGTGAAGTCAGACGTGGGGGGCTGATACAGGACGGGTTGTGCCATGGGTCTGCACGTGGCAGGAGTTTTAAAGCAGTTGGCTGCCCCGCGCTGCCCTGTTGGCATCCCGTGTGTTAAAAAAGGGAACTTTGAACAGCTATTTAGGAGATTTTGGGTGCTCTAGACCCTCCCTTGGCCCCATTTTGCACCTCCTGCTGCAGACATGAGTGCTGAGCGCGCGTGGCCGCCTGGCATCGAGGAAGGACGGGGAGGAAGTGGGTTTTGGGATGGAGCTTCCTCGGAGCTGACAGTGCCGGCAGGAAAGGCAACACTGGCCCCTGCGAGCCCTGGGACACACAGGATGGACGGACAGACGGATGGACCTGCACAAGCTGCTCCCGCTCCCTCCCGGGCACGGAGCGCGCACTGCGCCCGGCGAGCTCCTATCCGGAGGCACCGGCGCCAACCCCTATCCCAGAGCCATCGGACCAGCCCTCTGCTCCTGGAGGAGACGAAATCCCAAGGCGCCCGAGGAAGCCGCCCTGCGGGACACAGGGGCTGAGCACTCCTGTACTCGTTCCCACCAGATTGGCTTTTCCTGCTAAAAATACACAAATGGATAATTTTAATGGGGCCAACGTGGCATGTTTCCAGAACGGAAACTGCTGTCACACGGAGCTGGTGACGAGCACGGTTAAGCAGGACGTTTTCCTTGCTGTCCTGGTTCAGTTCCGACCCAGATCCAGGCCGCCTGGGAAGCCTTGGGGAGCGAGCGGTGCCGGTTCGGGCCGCAAGGCGCCTGCCAAGCGCCCCGGTCTGAAAAGCAGGGCAGCAAACGTCACGGAAAGAACCTGCTCGCTGCCCTGGGGCGCTCGCCCTGCAGTGCCAGGGACGATCCGACTGGAGCGGCTTCATCCAGGAGAGCAGGACGCAGCCCCGGGCTCCAGCTCCCGCCCGGCACGGCGCCAGCCTGCCAGATGGTCCCGAGCGCGGCAAGACGGGGCACGAGGCGCCGCGCGGCTCCGGATGCGATTCCCATCAGCGGATGCCCAGGGCCACCTGCCTCAGGGCTGCACCCCCAGCGCCGTGCAGCAAAATTCCCTTTTTTGCAGGAGCGGGATGAGCAGAGGCCATCCCCGTCCAGCAGCGCCGCAGGGGCCGAGCACAGCGCTCCGGCGGCATGGGAAGAGGCCCCGGCTCCTTCCACCGCCCACGTCCTATCCCTTCCAAAGGTTTCCCCGGGTTGCGCACGTACTAAGTTAAGCTAACCAATTTACAATGCAAATGTTACATAGATTACAAAGGGTAAATGAGTTGTATGTTGAAGGAGATAGGCTTTATCCAGACAAAAGTGGAGCAGACCTGTGGCAAACTGCAATTAATGACCCGAACACATCTTCCAGAATGAAAAATTCATCGAGTCCTCTAAGGATATATAGCCCAAGCAGAAGAAATTATTCACCACCTTCTACATATCCAAAGTGTCACCAGGCCTATTTATCTGGCAAATAAAGTGCTTCCCTTCAGCCTTAATATTCCTACTGCCATATGGTGCAAAAGTTCGGAGATTTTTTCAAAGCAGATTTTAGAAAGAAAGAAAGTGCCATTCCAAGAAAAGTAAAAGCCTGTGTATTGTTGGGATAAGGTGGATGGCTGCAGAGTGCAGATCCCCCCTGCAGAACTGGGCTAAAAACCTGGGATACGGCGCAGGAGCAACTGAGTTTCCAGGGTTTGTTGAGCATTCCTTGGGCAAGGAAATAAAAAATGGACAAATTATTGTGTGCCAGAAGGGCAGGGCTGGACAGAAAGGGAAAAGCAAGTAGTTCCTGCCGTGTCCTGTGGAAGATCAGAGCAAAATGAAGGCGACGGTTTCTCTAATTCACATTGGGGTGGAACCAAAACCGGGGGCGCTGCCCCCGGGCTGGCGGGGGTGACATTGAGCGAGCCCATTAGCAGTCCGGCCATGCGCCACGGGCAGATAAAAGCGCTGCCCCGGCGGAGGGGAGCGCTGCCGCCTGCATTAATGCGCGTTTGTGGGCCCCAGGTGGGCTGCAAGCGCCGCTATAAAGCCGGGACTAAGCGGGGCTCTTCCCGGCAGCGCGAGCGAGCCGGGGCGCCGTGATCCGCCCCGCAGAACCGGAGAAATTGCCCAAAATTTGAGCAACTCCCTCTTTAGCTGCCTCCCTTCTAGAGGGGGGGATGCTGCGCTGCATGCCGGCTCTGACAGGTCTATCAGCTCCCCCGTTACCAGGATCCCGTCCTAATTAGGATCTCGCGCAGACTGGATACACCAGAAGTCAATGACAACTTCATTTATCCCAGGGCTCGTGTCCAGGGCGGCTGCCGGGTGTTTTTAAGTCCCCGTCAAGGAGGCATCGACCTGGCGGAGGCAGCAACTGACGCCGCATTTGGGAGCGGGGAGCTCGGGGGGCTAAAATTCATGGCAAATCACTAAACACTGGGATCAATACGGGATGCAGCGGAGCGATTTCCATCGCCGCTCTCCGGGCTCGGCCGGCGCGGGAGCCTCGAGAGCAGACGATTTACAGCGCCGGGCTCATATGGAGCGGCGGCGAATCCGCCTAATTGCATGCCGGAATGCAGATTACAGGCGGGAGATGATGAGCAGGGCTAAGCCCAGGGCCTAAAAATAAACAAGCACACAATGCGCAACCCCAAGTGAATGAGATTTCCGTATTATCACCGCACCGTGTAAATGATAGCGCCCCTCCGGATTAGCCCGACCGAGCGCGGGCTGGGGCCTCGCGCAGATAAGGCCTATTTAATCTGCACACATCATCAGCTGAAGGGGAAATATAAAATGCTAATAGCAAATTGGAATTCTGCCTAAAAAGGATGCAACAAACACCAGAGCCGTTTCCCCCTTCTCGGCTTTGGTAAAAGAAAGGATAAACAGGTCCCTCCATCCTGAAACCAAATTCCCACTTATCTCACCCTTTTCCCAGGTTTCCCCTCCAAAATGCTTCATTATAACCCTGATGGGAGCCCAAACTCCACAGAAATCACTTGGCCCCCTTTGACTCTGCCCTATACGCCCGGGTTGATGCACGAGCTGGGCATCACCATATGGGGCTTATCTGGCCTGGGCAGGACACCCTACATGAGGCTGTGCCGTTTGTCCTCCGGGAACAGGGAATGACGAGCGCAGGGAAACAACGCCAGGCTGGGGGCGCGGGCCAGGAAAGCTCCCGCGCCCTTCGGAGCACAACGACACGGAGCAGAAAGGCAATTTTTCTTCCTTCGCAGCCGGCGGCTCCCAGGGGCTCCTGGCGTGGCTGCATTGCGGAAACAGGTCACATTCCGTGGAATGCCCAGCGCCGGAGCTGGAGCGAGCGCGTCCTGTCCCGCCAGCCCTCGCTGCTCCCGCCGTGGGGAGCCTCGTGCTTGGAAACACCCGGTATTCAAACCTCACCCCACCTTTCCATGCAAAATTAAGGAAGCCTGTGGACATTTTGCTCCCGTTCTGCCTGGACTGAGCGCATCTAAAACAAACGGAAAAGCGAGCGGACTTCTGTGTAGCGGATCCCAGCACAGCAGAACCCCAAACCGCCACTTCACTGCATTAGTGACCGGCTGCTCTTGATCAACCAAGTTCCTGCCGTTCAGTAGGTTCCAGAATCAACATCCTGGATCCAATAGGGGCATAAGAGGTGGCTCTTGTGCCTTTCAGCCCTTCTGCTATATTTAACACCTGTGTTATGCACTAAAAATCAGTCTTTTCAGGTATGTTGATTAACGCACCTGTGCAGTCCCATTCCCAGACCTGCATGCTGGGGTTTAAGGTTCAATCTTCCGCATCCCAAGAAAACCAGGAGTCTGCAGCCATAAAGAAAGCCCAGCGTGAGCGCAGAGCCGTGGGGCGAGCTGGGCACCGCAGCGAGCGCCGCTGGCACCGGATCTGCTTCCGCGCGCGCCGGGCTCTGCAAGCAGCGCAGATTTCCCATTACACACACGCACCCAAATCCCGGGCACTGGCCGGCAAGATTATTGAACAAAAGTAAGCGATAAAAGCACAGGCCAAAAAGATGTGTTATAGTGTTTTCCTTTGAGGCAAAGACAAAGAAGACACTTTGCTGTTTGTTGTGCCAGAGAATCATCTCTGATTGCTTGTGTCACGGTGGCAGATAAGTGCAAAGGAGATAGATGCTCTGTCTCCCAGGCACAGCTCTCATCTGTACGGGGTGAATTTATGCCTGCCGGTTGCGAGCCTCATGATTCAGAGGCGCGCGCGGGCGCGGAGCCGCCTCGTTCATCCGCCTCCTCGGGGTTGTCACTCGGCCCCCTGCGTCACGGGCGGCCGGCGCCTTCCGTGGGGCGGCTACGGGCGCTGCTGGGATCCCCATCCCGAGATCCTGCTTCCCTGCCGGAGCCAGGCACGCGGTGGGGATGGGGGATAAACCCCGGGATCGGCCCCGCGCAGCCTGCAGCCTCTCCGCAACCCTGGTGTGCTACCAGGCGCTCGCCGGGCACCGTCAGCGTGAACAAAGCACCACGCAACGGGCTCGGCTCAGCTGGAAGAGCGTCTCTGCTCGCCCGCTGCCCCGGCCCAGGGCGCTCACCAGTGTCACGCCAGAGCTCCCATTTCCCCGGGCGCCGCTCGCTCCGTTTCCTGCTCCGGGGAGCGGGGCGCGCTCCGGCTCGTCGCCCCGCGCGCTCTGGGTCGTCGCCCCGCGCGCTCCGGCTCCCGCGTCCGTCCCGGCGCGGCGGCCGCAGGAAGCGCCCAGCACTGCAATTTCCCCCGCCGTGATCAAGGGCCCCGGCTTTGCTTTCTTTTGGCACCTCTGAAGTGAGCGGAAACCCAGCGGAGCCAAAGACAAATGGGAAGGTTCGCCGGGGGCTCCGCGCTTGCCCACAAATCACCGGCGCCGGGACGCTTTTACTGCGGGAACTTCTGGGCTCGTCCTGCACGGGAAGGTGCAGAGCCCGCCAGGGCTCGACGCGCATTCCCCCAGGATCCACGTGCAAGTCCCAGCACCTGGAGAGGCTGCAGCCTCCAAACCAGCAAGAGGGAGCGAGCTCCACCGGCACAGCGTGATCGCCAGCGCTAAACGCGCTCCGTGCACACTCCATGCAGCTGAAACCCCACAGAGAGCAACAGGAGAGAGGTTCTTCACCGCGACCCTGCTTATCACTCTTAGCTTCACTGAATTCATTCCGCAGTGGAGCGGGGAGCTCCTAGAGCAGCCGCTCATGGTCGGATCCCGGCGCATCCCGGTGCTGCCGGCACTCCAGACAGGGAAGCCAAAGTGACCCCAACATGTCCACGAGGGCCGCGTTGACCCGGAGACACTTGGTCCCACAGGATCCATTCCTCACCCCTATCCGTCATCTACGTCCCCCTTCCTCTCCCGGACACCTCCGTCAAAAGAGAAAATGGATCTTGCAAAGATACACGTATCCATCACTGTTATTTACACTCTCATATGCGCACACAGCTCCGCTGCAACGGGGGAGATGTAAATGAGATGGACATCGCTCCCTCAGTGCCCTAAAGAGCTCCGTTCCCCCCAAATTAGAATAGAAAATGCTCTTTTAAAATGCACCTTTAATATGTAAAAGCTGCTGCATCCTGCCTCTAAATAAACCAAACTTGAGCTACATGCCAAATATCTTAGATAAAGAACAGGTAAGATGGGAGTATCTGGCCAAGGAATCGGTCCTAAACAGCTATTTATATTAATGCAAAGAAGGTACAATGTTCTTCCTCTTGATATATGCTGCAGTGGGATATAGTTTTGTCCCACAAGTGAGAATAAAACCGTACAGTTCATGATAGGCAAAGTCACATGTGTGAGATAAAAAGCTCCAACTATAATATATGTCTTCACCATGTATTCTCTTCAGGATTTTCTTTAGATCTTCGGATGACAACAAGAAAACACTTACTCAAGGTTAGACACTGCTCTCCGGGCTTTTTAATAACAATTCCCGGCATCCTGGGGGATTGCGCCTGTGAAATAAGGCAAACTCGGCGCCGCTTCCCAGCACGCGGACACGGGGAGGAATCCTTATGTGCGTCTTTGTTTCCTACCTCGCCGAGCCCACGGATGAGCTGCGGGCAGGAGCTCATTCCCACGAGCCGGAGCCTCCAGGGCTTGGCCACCCTGCCCAGAGCGATGCCCAGAGTGCCACAAAAACCACGGGATTAAACCAAAATCGCGCCGGGAAGCGGGCAGCCCACCGCGTATTTCCACCAGGAAATATTCCCACTGTGAGAAGGCGCTTCCCGGCATTACGGTGACGACCCGCCAGCTGTAAACGACCCCGGATATTTTGGCAGGGAAAACAATTTGCTTCCACTATTTACTCCTTCCCGCCGTTCTTGACCCTGAGAGCACGCAAATGTTTCCCCGCGCCTCCGCCGCGCAAGAGCTACTCTCATCAAGGAGGAGTAAATCACAGTAACAGGGAAATAAACCTTCCCCTGAAATGATTCCTATTTATTTATTTATTTGGGGCGTCGCCAAAGTCTGCATAAAAGTGCATAAATTGTGGCTCCTCGAGCGGCATCACGGGCGGCCGCGCTCGCGCCGGCCGGGCTCGCGGGGCGCCCGCTCCCCTCTAAATCTAACTCAGGTAATGAAAACGCACAAGAAAATAGTGTGGGTGCATCTGGGAGCAGTAGAAAACAGTTAGATCTTCATAGAGCCATAAAGAAGTAAACAGTAGGCTGCTATGAAGATCTATGGGACCCCGCAGTGCCATTGTCTTCAAAAGGAATTAAAAACAAATTGCTGAGGGCCAGCACATAATTTAGAGACTCACGGCAATTTTATGACTTGCTAATGTTCCTAATTACATGCCCGTGAAAGGCTTAATTAATTGGGGGATGTAGCAAAAAGTGGAGCCTGTGTTTGTTATCATGGTTCCACTGCATTGATTTTAGTGCCTATGGAGAATTTAGGGCCTCTTTATTTGCACAAAGAAAATGCAAGTCTCTCGAAAAAATGCACATTAAGATCAACCCCTCGCTGCTATCTAATATACTTTCCTCTACTTAACCAAAGTGCTTGTAATCATATTTTGTAAATGTTGGTGCCGTTAATTGCATTGTGAGAGAAAATAGGTTCCGCTCGGCTGCTCGTGGAGAATTTTATAAAGTTCCTCCGCGCTCCCAGTCGCGAGGCGCCGGCGAGCACCCCTCGGCACGCGGCTGGCTGGGACGGCAGGGAGCCCCGGGCGGGACACGCCGGGAGCGCGCGGAGCATCCCGCCCCGTCCCGCTCTCCGTGGGCCAGACCCCATCCAGCTGTGCATCCCGCCCTATCCCAGCCGAGCCCGCCCGCAGCAGCGGGATCACCCCAGTGTTCCCGGCCATTGCGCCGCATCCCCAAGGTGCCAGCGCGCCCGGAGCTCGCGCTCCGGCTGCCTCTTTTACATGGAAGGATGTTCCATGAGACCAAGCGCAGAGGCAGCGGTTTAATCCCTGTCCCTGTAACGCCTCCGGGCTCTGCGCACGGATGCTCCAAGGCGGCTCTCGTTAATCAGGAATCACTTAGTTGTGCCTCTAAAACACGCGCAGGACAGCGGGGCAGCGCGGGGAGGCCTGGCACGGGAAGCGCCCGGCACTGCCTCCCGGCGGCACCAGCAATTCCTCCTTTCCCGGCAAGGGCCGCGGTCTCCGTGCGCAGGGAGATCCCGCTGGCTACAGAGCCACTGCTCTGACCACAGCACCTCGGATGGCAGCGACACCGAGACGTCGATCCGTGGGCTTGGAAGCACCACCAGGATCACGGGGGAACAGGGGTGAATGCGGCCGCGCAGCTCCGCACGGAGCCGAGCCGGGATGAGGGAGCACGGCCGGAGCATCCTGCACGCTCCGTGGAAAAAGCTGCCCTTCCAAGAGACACAGAATCACCAAGACTCTGTGTGTTCAAAGCAAAAATCTTCAAAGACAGGTAAAATGCTAATTCTGCTAATGTAGGTTTTTATGTACATGCCCTGCAAAGGTAAAGCAAATTAATCACCGGCTTTACCCCCTAATATATATCTGTGTTACAAATACATTACAGCATGTCAGATCTAAGGAGATATATCTGAACAGCAGTGGTTAAAAGAGCATTTCCCTTTTCATGCTCTAATACAGTTATTTTGATCTTTCAGTCTTCATCTTTTTTGTTCTCATCAAAGGAACGATGGTGCCAGAGATTAGGCTGTTATTTATTTCCCTCTCGCCGTCCTACCCGTGTTAATCACTCCCGGTGTCAACAGCTGGGGCGGCCGCCTGTGCCGTGCACATCCATGCCATGCACATCCATGCCGTGCCGTGCACATCCATGCCGTGCATGTCCATGCCGTGCACATCCATGCTGTGCCGTGCACATCCATGCCATGCACATCCATGCCGTGCCGTGCACATCCATGCCATGCTTCTCTCTGGAGTGACCGACCTTGGCCCGCCTGGACACGGGTCGGACACAGGTGCCCGCGACATTCCCGCTCCCGGCCTTGCCATGGGGCGCTCCGCTGCCTTTCCCAATGGGATGCGCATGCCGGGATGGGCCTGCTTGCTGTTGCATGGACCAAAACATCTCATTGACAGAAGTTTCCTATTTGTGTCACCAAAATGCCACCTCTCTGCTGCTTTATGTGCCTGGCTTTTGCAATGTGCATCACCTCTGGACACAGCTGGGGCTTTTCCCAGGATGCGACAGAGGAAGGGACATGAGCACCAAACCCCACGGCACCCAAGGAGCTGACAGGGCACAAAGATGATGACATGGTTGGCCTTGCAAAGACGGAACCCAGCGCAGGCACAGGAGCCACTGCAGAGATTTGCTGCCACCCGTCTGCAAAGCTGAGTGATAAATAAGATATAGTGTGCACACATACGCATGTAGACCCACAGGAATATACTCAAGAATGTCCTCAATAGCTCTTTAAAAAAATGGTTTAGAGATCAGCAAATAGCCAAAAAGTTATGCCTAGAAAACACCACTTTCCTGCAGCTCCATGAGTAGAAATACTTTTGCAGCAGTTGAGAGGAGAGGCTCAGACCTCGATTTGGACGCACACATTTTTGCCACTCCAAGTTTCCTTCATCCCCCAGACACCCCAAGCTGCTCCAGGACAGAGCCAGCCCACGGAAGCTCATTCCAAGGGCTGCTTTAAGGACATATGAGTGTCCTGGACTTAAAAGACCAAGTCTGAGAGCTGTTAGGTAGCTCTGCCAGCTAATATCAGCAGTTAGACAACGAGCTTAAGAGCAGAAGACGGCAACGTGCAGGTATCTCCATAATTACTAGCAAAGATTAACGAAGCAGGTGTCACTTTGGGCATGACTAACCCCCGAGCGCCGGGGACGAGCGCTGGAGCCAGGTGGCACCCGCGGTGCCGACGTGTCCGCGCGGTGCCGACGCTGCCGGGGGCACCTTGGCTCTCCCAGCCCATCTGCTCACACCAACCCGCGCCCTTCGGATGGGTTCCCAAGAGCCGGACCCGGCCCGTTTCCAGCGGCACCTCAGGAGGAACTCGGGGCTCTTTCCAGGGAATAAAACCCCGCGTTCCCATTCGAATCCTGTTCTAACTCGCTCGGAGGAGACGTCTCTTTTGCAGCAGTTAGCCCCGTGCCTGCGCGCGCAGACGGGGGTCCGGGGGTTAGGGCACGAGCACAGCGGGGCCGGCTGCTCCGGCCGCCTTCCCGCATGGAAGCGCGGGGACAGGCTCCCTCCTCGGCGCCGAAAACGCTCACGTATGCAGAAAAAAAAGGACACGAAGCGAGGTAAAGGTTATCCGTCGGAAAAGGACAGGGACGTTTCCCTTGGAGTCACTGAAGTGCTGATTTTTATTTTTTTGCAGCCAGGACCCAGCTAGAAGGCAGCCACGTGGCCACAGAGCCGAAACCAGGGGCGTTCCTGGGACACGCAGACCCAGCCACGGAGCCAGGCTCTCCCCGCGGCTTAAACGTGAACAAAAGCACAATTCCCAAAGAGAGACAAAGGAACCGCACGGATCACCCGCTGCTGCCGCCCACCTAATCCTTCAGGAAAGCAACGTGTGTCCAGAAAGGCTCCCAGGCGGATGGTAGGACGGAGACAACCATGGGCAAGGACAACCACGCTGCACGCAAGGCCTCAAAGAACCACGGACTGTTGGTCCCCGGAGCAAGCCAAGTATTCACGGACCACAAGGAATTGCATCCCAGGGATCGTTTAAACCAGGGCTGTGTTATCAGCTAATCTGCCTTAGTCTTTCCCACCTCCAGATGTGCTGCCAGCTGTGGCAACGCCAACGCTGCGACTCCACTAATAAATCCAGCCGCAACAAGGGACGGATTTATCCCTCACTGGGATAAAGGCCAAGGCCACCGCGTCCCCGCGCTAGCTGGTCCAGAAGCACCCCCAGAACCAACCCAATTAACAGCAGCGACGTCCTTACCTTCATCCCGGTCATGGTCTGCTGGAAGCTGCTTTGATAACTGGGGCTTCAAACCAGCTTCACCATCATGTGACTTGACATCGTGGAGAATTTACTGTGGAAGCACAAAAAAAAAGCCCACAAGTGTGAAATGTGACTGTCAATAAAGTAATCCTCAGCAATCAGACAAAATTAATTGTGTGAACATCATTGATCAAACCTACTTAATACTTTGGGTTTGCAGAAAGCTGGAATGTAATTTCATTACCAATCTGCTCCATCCTAATGAAATTTCTAATAACACTCTAATTTTGATTTTGGTTAAGGAGAAAATGATGGAAATTTTCTTTTGCTTCTCCTGTAAGGTTTTACTTTATTGGTTTTCTGCAAACCTAGGGCTTTTCTTTTTTAATTTGACATTTTATTAGCAGGGGGTTTAATATAACAACACAGATTAAAAAAAAACAAAGTTGCAGAATGGACAAGCTATGCAGAAACAGAACTGATGTCAAAATTAAGGAGGTGAATTAAGAAAATGATTTTATAAGTGGGGATTTGGACTTCTTTTTGAAGTTCCAGCTGATTTTTTGACCTAAAATGGTTTAAATAACCCCCGCTTGCCCTGCCTTTCATCCCGCTCTCCGGAGGAAGGCTGCCGGGCTCAGCCGTATCCGAAGGCACCAACCCGGCTGCTTCCACAGCGCCGGTGAGGACGAGACCATCCCGCCCGTGTCAAAGCCAGCGGCGGAACGGGCTCCCGTTAATCCGGACACAATCCAGATTTTGAGTTTCAAAGACGCCGTTTGGCCCTTCCGTGGCAGCGCCGTGGAGGCCAAGGGGACGGTCGGGGTTAACGAAGCCAGGAGCGACGGAGCATCACGTAGGAAACTGAATGTTGGGATGTGCCCGGCTCGGAACGCGCAGCACCGGAGCGCGGCACCCGCTCCCGCAGCGCGCCCGGTGCCTCCAGCCTCCCTCCTGCTCCGCTTCCGAGCGGACAAATCCCTAGACGGAGCCGGGACAAAACCCAAAACCCAAAGCAAAAGCAGAGCAGGGATGACAGATCTGGGGGTTGGAGCGGCCACCCGCGGATTCCGAACCTCGCTGTGCCAAGGCCACCGGCGCGGGACAAGGGGCGTCAGCTCAGGACACGTCTCATGCAGAGTGGGTTTGTCACCGTTCTCAGCAGCGCATTTTCCTCCCCGCGCAGGATATTTAAAAGCCAACACAGGCTCCAGGCTTGGGGCTACCTGAGGGCCTGGGGCAGGACAAGCAGTTTGCCCTGGACAGGGTGCTCAGCGCATGGGAAAATCCCAGCGCAGAGGCTTTTGCAGGAGAAACCTTTCACCGAGGGCGGGGGAAACGACCAGAAAAAAAAATTATTTCATGCATTTTCTGCTATCAAGTAAGTAGTGAAAACGAACACCATCTCATGCATGCACAAGAGGACAAGCCCAGCTCTGGGATCTCCTGAAGGCTCCCCTGGCAGCACGGCCAGTGAGTGGGAACTGCCTCTCCGGGGCCGGCAGCGGGACGGGCGTTGGGAAGCAGAGCCGTGCGGGACGCAGAGCGAGCGCCGCCGCACGGGATGCTCCCGACCACTGAGCCCGGGCATTTCCATTTGCAGCAATCTGATGTGTTTGGGTGATTTATTCATGACCGGTGTAGTGAAAAATTGGAAAGGCTTGCAGGATAGCCTGGCGTGGAGATCCCGCAGCAGATTGTGGCTCCAACTGCATTGCTGTCAGAAGCACCGCGCCAGGCTCGCTCCAGCGCCTGCGAATCCTGATATTAATAAGTGAACAGGAACGATGGCAGAGAGACTGGCAGCGGGTCACGCCGTGCCCACGGGCCCTGTGGGACACAGGCCGGGCCATAGCGAGGTGCCTAGAGCCCTGCTGCTGGAGCACACGTGAAACGCGGCGCCGGGTTCGGGGCAAGCGGGCACCACGTTAATATTGCCCTTGGCTCCTTGTTGCAGCGAGCGAGGCTGTTGCAGAGGTGCCACCCCGAGGACGACGCTCTGCGGAGCTGTCAGCCCCAAGGATGGTGCTTTGGGGAGGCGCCGGGAGCAGAGACCCACGCGGGCACCGCCAGCATCACCACAGCACAAAATCCCGGGGTCGCTTCTGCTTTCAACCGCTCCACAGAGGCGAGGAAACGTCCCGTTCCAGAGGAATCCCCTCCGCACCCGAGCTCCGGGCAAACAAAGCAAAGCCGCGATTAATCCGAAGGGGAAAGGGGGGGATGCAGGAGGCAGCGGAGCAGGAGCACCGAGGGCTCCTCGCAATTACAGCTTCAATTCCACCTCCAGCTCCCCGCTAATCGCTGCCCCGCGGTCGGCGCGCGAGCAGCCGGATCGGCACTGCCGCCGCGCTCCCCTCCGTGCGCTCCGAGCGCTCCGTGCGCTCCAAGCGCTCCGCAGCGCCGCGCGCTGCCCAGGGAGGAGCGCGCCGGGAGCCGGGGCTCCCGCACGGGCTCTTCCTCCTGCATTTCCTCCTGCATTTCCTCGGATTTCACATGGGAAGCGCCGCCGGGCAGTGACGGGAGCCGGGGGAGGTTTCCAAGCAAGCACTAAGAGCTGAATTATCTAACGATGTCGGTGTCTGGGGTTTTGCTCGGAGCCCTTCCAGCTTTTCCTGCCCGTTTCCAACCAAAGAGTGAACCTGCGCTGAGGCAGCGATGGGTGGGAAGCACCCAGACCTCCCTGCTGCAAATCCTTCCAGAAAGGGGCTCCCGTTCCTTCCTTTGGGACAATATCCCGCCTGCACCCTCCAGATGGGGACACCAGCATCGCCCCGGGTGAGAAGCAGGAGAGGGACCTTCTGCAGCCACAAACACCCAGGTCCCTAATTTATGACTCGGACAAAATTGCAGAGCAGCAACCAAGTATGCAGGAAAGGTTGGGGTGAAAAATTATTTACAAAGGGAATGCCCCGAAGACACTTGTACTGGACAACAATTACGGCACCTTAATTAACTGAAATTTAGTTCACCCGTCGACTGAGGCATGTCCAGTGCTAAAGTTATGCTACTGCTGCTGTCTACCACTGGTTAATGAATATAAATCAGATGGTTTATAGTTAGTGAACATGTAATAGGCTTGCAATGAGTTGAATTCCAATGCAAAATGCCTGGGGATAGGAACATGCCATCCATAAAATATATATAAATAACAAATGTACGTTTCTCCCCGGAAAGCGGCGAAGTCATCGCCCCTGCGGTGCCCTTCTGTGGGCCCACGAGCTCCCACGCGGCTCCCTTGGGATCCCGCGTCCCGCCGGGTGCCTCGGCCAGGCCATGCATGTGCCCAGTGCCCCCGGGCAGCCAAGGTGACCTCTCCAACAAGGCCTCACATCTGGCACCACTTGCTCCCATCTTGGCGCAGGACGGTGTCCACAGGAAACCCAGGGGCAAGGACTGGGCTTGGGCCCACAAAAAGGAGCCTCTCTTGGCCAAGGAGTTGCCTTCAGGTCATTCTCGTTGGACCTTTTTGCTAGAGTGGCTGAGCACCACCCCAAAGCACGAGCTATTTAGAGCCCTTTGGCCACTGCTCTTAGGGAGGAACCAAACCCGAGGTAGAAACGGCCACCAAAAGGACACCCAGCATCAAAACAGGGTCTCAGTTCCTCACGTTTCCTTGCTACAGGAGCAATAAATTGTGGACTTTATTTATGGCACAAATTAGGTGCAAGAAAATTATTTCCTTAATGTGAGAGTTGATGAATGTTCTCAACTCTCCACCCTGCTAGGAAGAGGGGGTTCCAATGAAAATTATTTACAAAGCATGCGCCTCCCTGCAGGGATATTTATTCAGGCAGGGGAGGTTTCCGCAGATTTTGTTGACAAAGGCGGATCAAATTACACTTTTGTGATCATTGCAGCAAGGCTCTCCATGTGCCACGGGCACCGTCCGGCGCCCGCCAAGCCGGGAAGCTCCAGCCCCGCGCGGCGGCGACGGTCCCTGGGTAAAACTGCCCTGCAGGAAATCCCGCGTGCGGGCTTCCAAATATTCCTTCAGTGTTTGTATTCCTTTAAAACGTGTAGAAACCCATTCCTTACTCAGGGTAAGGGGGAAACTCTATGCTGCCATATAGGGCTGGGCACCCGGTGCCACGCTGCCCATGGGAGCATTGCCGCTTCTGGACACCCAGCACTTCCCGCTCCTCTCCCAAGGAGAGCCCAGCCCAACGCCGCTGATCCCAGCTGGTCAGACCCAGGGTCTTAAACTTGCTCTCCAGTGAGGTCTTTGAGAAGCCCCGGCAGATTTCGACATCCCCGCGCTTAGCCCTCGTAACGACTCGCGAGCGATTAGCTTAACCAGCACTCCACCCAATTCAATTTCCATGCACGGCCTATACGCACCAAGAAAGGCGTTCACATTAATTTTTTCATAATTAAATCAGGAATGACCCCAGTGCCTAGGAAATAAAAACTCAATCCTTGCTGGGCCACTCAGAGCTCATCTCAGCTCTAACCCTCCGCACACGAGACCGCGTCGCTCCCAGGGGTTTCCAGCAGCCCCAGCCCCATTCCCTCCTCCCGACCCGGCAATCCCGGCTCCTTCCGCCTGGACTGCTCCAGCTCCGGTCGCACCCGGCAATCCCGGCTCCTTCCGCCTGGACTGCTCCAGCTCCGGTCGCACTAACGCTGTCCTGGCATTAATTGGCGAGTAAACACTGTCCTCACATGGACACAGCCTCGCTCTCCTCCCGTGCAACACTTGGAATCGATACCAACCCGCGGCTGCTTGGAAGTATTTAATGAAAACTCTTCTGACAGCAAATTGGATTCCTGGTGGAGCAGGAGTATTTGCAACGGGAAAGTTTCGCCTTGCAGGAAAGTCAGAACTTTCTTAGTTTTTACAGGAAAGGTCACGGCTCAGGGTGCGGCCGGGAAAAACGGATGGATCATCATGCTCGTGCCATGAGCTATCCCGCCGGGACAAGCACCCTCGCACGGAGCAGGGAGCGAGCACCAAAGCCTTCCCCTTGGCGAGGGATCAGAAAGCCCTTGCTCAGGTCTTGGCTAACGATTATCCCATTAGAGCAGCAGCTGACATCACTTCCCGCGGGAGTTTCACAAAGCTCGGACGGGCCCTGGAGCGCAGGGAGGCGCAGACCCCACGCGAAGGGGTCCCCGGCCCCACGGCGCTGCCCACGAGCGGGGGCACAACCAGGTGTCCCATTGCACCCCATGTGGCTGCCCCAAAGCGCCGCCCTCGCCCAGCTTTGCCAGCACGTACATACACAGCCACACACACATGCACACATATTTATGTGTGTATATATACATATATTTTACAACCGTCTCAAAAAATCAAGCAGGTAAAATAAAGCACCGGCCTAGGGCTCGGCTGCATCCTCAGCGTTCGGTATTAGGCATTTTAGAGAGAAAAAAGCCCTCGCTCCCCCCTCCGTGCCTGGGTGTCATGAGCAAGAAATGAGCAGCTGACCTGAGTTTGAATTTAGAGTGTTCATTAATAGGATATTATGCCATATGCTCAGCACACTGTCTTTTTTTTTTAATGCAGCCGCCAATTTGAGAGAATTTCTAATTAGTAATGGTATAATGAGAGTATTCAGAGGCTAATGCGGTGGGTGGGGAAGCGAAATAGATCGCTTGCCACGGACTGGAAATATTCCCGACGAATTCCCGGCGAAATAATGACCCGCAGTAAAAGGCTGCGATCTTTGACAAATGAAGGCGCGCGGGGAGGTTGCCGGATCGCATGGAGCACGTTCTGGTGCAGGGCATGGAGTGCATCCCATCACAGGGCATGGAGCGCATCCCATCGCAGGGCATAGAGCGCATCCCGGGACACAGGGCACGGAGCGCATCCCGGGACACAGGGCACGGAGCACATTCCAGCACCAGGCACGGAGCACATCCCTTTGTTGGGCATGGAGCACACCCTGGTGCCGGGCATGGAGCGCATCCCAACACCTCCGAGCAGCCCCCGGGCTGGACTCGCACACATTTTGCCTCCCATTCCATCCCGTTATACAGATCCTAATCTCCCAAAGGAAAAAGGAGCCTCAAATTCGCGGTGCTTTGCAAAGCCAGGCTGGGGCACCAAACAATGCTCTACTAAAAAGCAAACCCCCCAAACCTTATAAATGAGCAAATAGTACATTTCTGCAGAAGAAATGGGAATTAGCCTTGTGTGGATACGGCTGCAGGATCCTGCTAGGGAAGAAGGCAAAGAGCTGAGCAGCTGAGTTGGGCAGCATGGATACGATCCCAGAGCACATCCCGTGCTTGCGAACGGGAATCCCAGCCGGGGATGGGGAAAGTCCGATCCCTGCATGGGGATCCCTGCTGCCACATCCCGGCTCTTCCTGAGCTCCTGCAGCCGGCACCGGCTCCGGGAATGCTGCCGCTCTCTGCACAAGGCGAGGGCACATGCAGATTTCTCCTAATGAGCCATAATTAATTTGCCTTTTGATTGGACCAATTAGCTCTTTAACATTGCAGGAAATAATTTTTTTACTAATGATTAAACTGAGAACTGGAGGTTTCCTCTCCCGTACAGAGCTTTTACCGTGTCATCACGTCACCTTTAAGAAAGCCAATAAAGTTCTACGAGCAGGAGCTCTGCGGTGCCTCCTGCACTCACGTTACCTGTTGCAGCACACGTGGATTGTGCAGCACTAAATGTTGTGGGAACGAGATGGGGGTAAACGGAGAGCCCAGCTCTCCAGGAAAACCTGCCCGGTGGATGATTACTCTGCAACTCCCAACCAGAAATAATCCCGTCCTTGGAAGCCACCGCTACATCTCACCCAAACGGGAGGCACCAAAAGCCACCAGACGGGTTGCAATGGGTTTGCAGTGGGAGAGGCGGGAGCGGGAGCCAGAGCTCCCCGCGCGCCGGCGCCGCGCAACCCTGGGCCGGGGATTAAATATTCATCGCGCTCAGATTGCATCCTGCAGCACCTTTGAGGCAGAAATAAATGAGGTTTGCTTTAAAAGAAGGAAAAAAGGCACAGAGGTGGTGCAGGACCAAGCCACAGCTCCATAAATAATATGTTTTTATGGCAACACTCAACAATTAAAAGGCTTAAGATCTGTTTTGGAGAACAAATCACGCTTAGAATCCACTCTCGTATCCTTATCCACGTGCCACAGAAAATTAATGCATTTGCCCAGTATACTTTCAGAAGGGATTTATCCCTTGCTCTCACATCAGCCTTATTTTCTGGAGTAATAAACCTGAGTGCAAAGTGTAAGCAACATGTTCCCCTTTCCTTAAAGTAAATCCCCCCCTTGGTGACAGCCAAATTCCTTGGATCGGGAGGGCCGGAGTCGCCTGGCATCGCTCGGGTGCCCGACGGGGCGGCCCCCGCGCATCTCCCGTCTCATTTCACAGCCCATTAGCAAGAAATAAATATTAATATAATACGATATTATTCTGATGAAAGTGAAAAATGGGACTATAATAAGGCCATCGCGTTCCGCGGGATTAATACCCTGTTAATTACCCGCTGCTCTGGTGGTCCTTGGTTGGGTGGCCTGGCACCAACGGGAAGCTTGAGGAGCGGCTCGTGGCTCGGGAACGGGCAAAAGTTTGTGCAGGGAAAAGCCATTTCCCGCCCCAAAATCGAGGTTTCTGCTGTACTGGATGCAAAATGAGACTTCCTACTTAATGCGAAAACCTTTAAGGTTAGAGAAGGAAGGGGCTTAGGTCAATTTGGTCCAGAGAAATCAAATTTCCAAATGAAAAACTCTTAAAAAAGAAAAAAGCTAAACTAAACAAAACCCCCACTTTACAACTGTCAAAATGGAGCTCCATTTTTACGCCACCGAATTCTCACCTTTCCGCCCCAAAGTGCAACCCCCCCATTTTCCAAGTGCACAAGGACCCATGCGTGGGATTTTCCATGCCACCCGAACAGGGAACCTCCTTAGAGCCCCGTGGGGACCGGGAACATCCGTGGGGACCGAGTCCCAGCGCCGTCGGAGCGGCCCGGCCGGGGCCGCCGTTTTGGACTCGCTCGCCCCGCTCCCCGCCTGAACCCCGAGCGAAATAAATTCAAACCCTACTCCGCAAATGACACCGCACATAAATATTCAGTAAATTAGCAGCACACTTTTATAGATTTATCAGTCATTGCTGGCACAGAATGACAGGCAATGTTGTAGCTGAAATATTAATGCTGACAAATTAATGATTTCTGAGTAAATGATGTCATTTTTGCACCGTTTCATTAAAATTTACTCACTTTCAATATCAGCTTCATTTCTAGGCCAAAAAAAATTAAAATCATTTTCATTTTCTTTCTTTCTCCCTCTCTTTTCTCTTTTCCTCCAGGAGCCTCTTTTGGAGCGAAAGGGCAGAAATTTGTTATCGCTCCACGCTGAGGATGGAAAGGGGTCGGGGAGGAGGAGGAGAGGGCTCCTCTCTGCAGGTGCCACCCAAACCCTGATGCTCTGAGGACTGATGGCACGGGATGAAAGAGCAGTGTGTTGTGATGGGGACCCTGTGACGGGAATGCCGGGATGGGGACGCCCTTTTCCAGGGATGTGCTCCTCGGAGCTCTTGGCACCGCCGCCTTCCCCAGCTTGGGCGATTTACCCCATCAAAATTGGGCAAATTACCCCATCAAAAGCCTTCCTGCCCGCTCTGCCAGGATGGTGACGTCCCTGACAGGTGACTGACAGAGGCGGTTGCAGCGGATAAAGAAAAAAAGGGAAAGAAAGGAAGAAAAAAGAGCAAAGGAGCGAGCGAGCAGGCGCCCCGCGAACGCGCTCCCCGGGCTGAGCTATATCAGTCAATCTCCGGGCTAATTCGTGTCAGTGCTTGTTTCCTATCTCCTTGAGTCTCCAGCGGAAGGTTGATAAAATTGAAGTGGAAATGAAGTTGGATGCACAGGAGGATACAGGCAACAATAGCCTGGTGAAATGGGTTTGTATCCCTGATACACTCTTTGGAGCATCAGGATTCGCCGTGACCTTGGCAGTGTCCTTGGGAGAACCGAATAAAATGAAATAAAAGGGAGAGTTTCTCTCGGAGGAGGCAGCGGGAGCCAAGCCCCGCTGGCCACGCGGGCGCTCCGGGCGGTTTCTCCGGTGCCACCCGGCTCGTGGGAATGCGGCTGCCCACGAGGAGGAGCAGCAGAAACTCGTGCTCAATAAACGGCACATCCGAGCGCCTCCCCGGGAGGCTGCGGCCAGGCTGAACGCGGGAGCAGGCGACGCTTTTCAGCCCAGCTCCAAGGAAAGCGCCTGGAAGAACCGTGCTGAGATGGGGATGCGAATAAAGGAGAGGAGCCAAAGCCTTTTGCAACACAGAGGAGCTGCTATTGAATCCTGGGAGCTGATCCCGGGAGGGTTATTCCCAAGGACAGCCCTTTCCCATGCGTTGTGGTGTGCGGCGCTGGCAGCCCCGTGTTTGGGGAGACCCAAACCAAGGGACACGGAGCCACCCGGCAGCTCCAGCGAAATGTTGTCACTTCTGATCTGGGGCCACTGACGAGGGGGTAAAAATGATGCCCTGAAGGAACCGCCGCGTTCCCTGCTTGCAACAAGCACCCTGACGGAACCTGCCTGGGATGCAGCATCCAATGCCAAAATCCCAACACTTCTTTCCTCCTGGACGGATTGAAGCAGCAGCTCTGGGAGCCGTCGCTCGAGGAGAGGCTGTTCCCGGACACACAAGACGACGGAGCAGGGGCATCTCCCAGCATCGCACCCCGCGCATCCCGGCACGGCTCCAAGCAAGGCCGGCACCGAGCAGCCCTCGCGCCGCGCCGGCTCCACGTGGCCGGGCTCCTCCCGCCTCCAGCGGGACCATCCCGGCGGGATGCGGGGCCCACGGAGCGGCACATTTGGCTAATAGGAACCAGCTGGTTTTTTCCACTGTGATAGCTGTGAGAACGGATGACAACCTGTTTGACCGCCGACCTCTGAACTTGACCCGCTGCTAATACCTTCAGCTGCTGCTTGTCGGGGCGCCTGGCAGGGCCCTTTGTCTCGCGCTGTTTTGGAGTCCAGACAGATAAATGATTTCTATTTGTCCTTTGGCGCAACGGAAGAGCTGATCGATATTATCCACGAATGATGTCAAGGATTTGTCGCCACAGCTTATGAATGACAAAACACTACCCAAAAAAACACCTTTTGGGGCAAAAGATTGAAAGCTGGAAAGGTTTATTGATTTTTGCTTTCTTAAATAGCAGCTCAGGCCACAAAAGAGAAAACGAAAAGCTTTGTGTGCTAAAATGCAGCAAAAAGCTTCCTCGAGAACAACGATTAGATCAGCTCTTGCATTTAAGTACTGTGTGCCTTGCCACAGTCAACTGCTCAATTTTGTCTGCTAAGCCCACTGCAATTTCCACCCATTTTTCCTTATTTCAAAAGCGCTCGGATAGCAGAATACCAGCGGCTGGAATAAAGCGCTCTCCACTCTCGGCCGCCAGTCAGCCCAGACAGGACTGCATGGACAGAGTGGGAGAGGAAGAAGGAAAGCTTCCAGATAAGAGATGGAGCAGCCAAGAGCTTCCCTGCCTTAAGGGAAGGGCATCCCGGTGTGCGGCGGTCCCTGGACAGAAGCAGCTCGTGCTGTTCCACGTGTCCTGGTGCCGCCGGAGCTGCTCCGAGCGCTGTCCTCACCCTGACATTCCCGTTCCCTGCAACGCAGTGCCGCTCGCACCAGCATCTACAACACACACCCATTCTCTGAAATCCTGAATTTCAGTGTTTTCACCAAAAGATTTTTGCTTTAGACCTTCACTTTTAAAAATACAAATGTTTCCACAAGCTCCAGGGAAGAGGCCGTGGAAGAAGCGGCCGTTTGCAGCCGGCGCCGTGCGCCCTCCTCGCCGCCGCGCACCACGAGGCGGGAGCCATCCGCGTCACAAGCCAACCTCCCGGGAGGAAGCCGACCTTCCTCCCGAGCCAGCAGGAATCCCCCCGCAATTCCAGCGAAGTCCCAAGCTGCTCGCAGAGAGGAGGAGCACGAGGTTTGCACCATGAGGAAAGGGAGACGAGAAGGGCCCGGTGCTGCTCCCTGCTTCCGATCGCCTCCGCACGCCCCGAGCCGCCCCGGCTCCGTGTCCGTCCCCTTGATCCCCTGTGATCCACGGAGCGTGTCCCATGCCGGGCGCTCCCGCTTCCCGGCCTGGCTTGGGTATGCGTTTCATGCCGGGTGATTCATTAGCCAGGGCCGCATTCCTGCTCCGCATCCCAAACCGCGGCCGCGCTCCCCGCGAAACCCTACGGAGCTGCGGAGCGCGGCCCCTTCCGCCCGGAGCACTGAGGCGTCATTAAGAAATGCCTTAAATCAGGAGCCAGCCCCAAATACAGGAGCGCGGCGTTCCCATTCACCGCCGGCAATCGCGGCCGCGCTCCCCTCGACGCCAGCGCGTGTCAGGAAGCGTTTCCCAAGCAATAAAACGCCTCCGAGAGCAGGGATTAGGCATAATCCAATTCCTTTCTCAAATAAAGATGCCACGGCGGCCTCTGAAACGTGAGGAAGGAGCTTCCCGACTGCTGCCGCGCGACGCCGCGGGACCGGGACCGACCCCGTTGGCGCCTGCTTCCCATCCCGCAGGGATTGCGGTTCCCACGTTTCGGTCTCCATCTGCGTCGCATCAAGGCGGCCCCAACAGGCAGGACCCGGGAAGGGCCGGTGACACCAGCGCCGCTTTCCCGGGCCCTGCGCATTTAATCGAATTTTACGCACGGATAAAGCGCGCTGCGGAGTTTCCACCACGGGCTGTTGGAATTCAGGCCGGCGAACTTGATACGGGCAGCGCCACCCGCCTGGAAAACCAGGAGGAAAACCCCAAAACTGCAACAAAACGGGAGCATCGGCATGGCCCTGGGAGCATCCCTGCCAAGGGAGCTGTCCCGGGAAAGCGAGCGCCCGCATCCCACCCTGCTGACCATCAATTAATATTTATGGTGCTTTACAAGCATGCGCTCCAGGGGTGCCCGTGTGAGACCCGACCACCTCGTGTCACCTCGCTCACAGGCCCCTTCTCCCTCCCTGTAGACGCAGGGCTCTGTTTTAAATTACGCTTAATTTAAAAGGTTTTTTCGGCGCTCTCAGGTGTTTTTCTGCCTGCCCTTGGCTTATCCTTCCCACGCAGCCAAGTCCTGCGGGATCCGACAGCAGCGCCCGGCAGCAGCTGGGAAAGGCTGCGGAGCTGGAGGGGTTTGAGCGGCGGCGCCGACTCCAGCTCGCGCTCGCAGCGCCAAGCTTCCCGTTATCCGGGAAGGGGTTTGTGCCTTTCCCCGCGGCCCCCAGGCCCGGCAAGTGGTTCCCAGGGGGAAAGGACCCTGAGCATCAGCACCGCTATCGCCGGGCCCATCTCGAGGCCGGTAGGTGAGAGGTGTCGGGTTCAGGGCATCAGACTAACCCAGGCGCTCTGCAACCCGAGAGCTTAAGAAGAGAGGGATTTAGGGCTGGATTCCTCCATGGGCTTCCAAAAATAAACGTGCGCAAACCCCGTCTGAAGAGCAACACAGGGACTCGACTGGGGAGCAGTCGGCATCGCTGCAAGCTCATGAGCTGCAAGTGCTGGAGAGGAATAGCCATGGAAAACCTAAACCAAACAAACCGATCTCCACTAGCAAATAAACTCCTTAATCTCATGCACAATTATTATTTTTTACTCTTTCTTTCTATATTCACCTCCCAAACTCCCTGCCATTTAATGGAGGAAAGTAGCTATGATGTTTTAATAGCTCAAGATCAATAGCTACCCCCTTCCATCTTTCTCTAACCTCCAAAATTATTTTAGGCAAGGCTAGGTTCATTTTATCCTTATTTATTTATTACTTAATCGTTGGAGAACCCTTGAGGCAAAATAGCCTCGTTTGCAAGAAAGATCAGATGCCAGAGGCAGCCAAAGTGGGGCCACAAATCAGCAGGCGAGGCAGCCCTGCGTAACGCATCTCCGTGTTGCCCGTGTGCTGTTTGCTCACATTACTTAGCACCCTCTAACACGTATTTTTAAACACAAGGGTTGTTTGTAAGAGCCACAATACGGAAGGGCGCGGAGCTGTCTCCGGCACGTGATAGAAACCCAGGGACGGGGCCAGGCGGGGGAACGTGTCCATGTGGAGCGCTCCGCAATGGATGTTTCCCTGCTTAACGCATGCTGCAAAAGAGGCCCCGCGCATCCATTAAGCACCGGGGCTGCATTTTTCCCCTAAATCTTTGCATTTGTTACTGTTAATTATTGCGCACACACTGCTGTTGTCTCGGGAGCTGGCCAAGCTGCCAGCTCAGCCTCCCCGAGGAGATCCCTGCGGGAATGGGGACGGATGAGGAGCAGGTCGTGCTGGGCTGGGAGTTGGTGTCCCTTGGGCGAGGGGGCTCTGCTCCTTCCCACCCAGCAAGAAAGGGGTTCAACCTGGTGCTTCCAAGGGCTGGGACAGGGACTGGCATCTCCTGCCACATCCCCAAGCCTGCTAAAAGAGGGGCAGCCTCGCACCCGTGCATGCACCCCGGGTGCAAATGTGCATTGCTAGACCCCCCCGGGCTGCAGGGTCTAAAAGGCACTCGCTGCTGCCATAAAACCACCTGCCAGGGTCTCCAGGAACCAAACGGGAAACCTGCTGCCTGATCCACCAAGTTATTTGCTGTGAGCTGCTTCCTTACACTAAACGTCTCCAAGCACGGCGACAACCGGGCGCTCCCGCTCGCAGACAGGTAACGGGTCAATCAGACAGCGGGCATTGAGATGTCACGGCCACAACAGCTCCAATAGCTCCTTTGTGTCCCACATCCCGGACGGGAGGGTGGCACATGGATAACGTGACCCCATCACCACAGGGACACAACGGAGAGGGGTCCCGGGGGGCCGGCACACCGAGGGGCCCTGCAATGACCCCCCTGCAGGGCTGCTCACCCCCTTAACTCCTAGCCTTAACCAGGCACACAAGATTTCCAAGGGCCTCTGTCCAGCTGGAAGTTTGGGAGCTTCCTGAAATTCCCCAGCGCACCTGCAAAATGCACAGTAGCACACGTGGAAAAGTGGGAAATAGGCAGAAATCGGCAGGAAAAAGCAGATTTCTTTCTTCTCAGGAATAAAACTGAAGCAGAACCAGAAAAAAATAACTAAAACCGTAGGAAAACTTGGAGCTTTGAGAAGAGTGGAGGGTGAGTGACAGCCCTAAGCGCCGGTACTCCGAAACGGAGCTTTCCGTGACCTCGGCGCTCTGCTCGCCGGGTCCTCTGGGGCAGCAGGAGAAGGAGCAAAACACACTTAGTGATTAATTGCACAACCCAAAGCGCTCCCGTCGAAACCCTTTCCACCACGGGAGATATTATTCTGCCACTTAATAAAAGCTTACCCCAAAATCCCCACACTGATAGCATCAAGCTTCAGCCGGCGACGTGGCAGTGACCTGAAGGCACCGGGTCTAAGGCCTGCTCTTAACCCTGGTGTAGGAAAACACTCCACACGTGACCCGCCGATTGATTTACGGCGCCGCGAGGGCCGCGGGATTAGCGGGGCGTATTGCAGGATCAGCTTCCATAGGGAAGACGAGTTCCACAGGGAACGCAGCATCCCGCTCTGGAGCTCGGCGATGGTCTCCCCGCAGCCGGGGGTATTAAGATTAGGGTGGGAAATGCACAGCACCAGGCTTAAAAAGTACATATACCAAGAAATAACATTAAAATTTGCTCTAAAAAGCTGGCTAATATTGCAATTTTGCATCACGTACAGACACCCCCGACCACCAGGTTCCCCCTTTCTGTTTTCCCAAGGCCACCACGGAGCCCAGGCTGCCCCCAGCTGCTTTCTGAACAGATGGAGAAAGACTCAGCAAACTCCCAGAGCCTTTTCTTTAGCCGTGGCAAAGCAAACTTGTAAAGGAGAGCTCAGCAGAACAAAATAAAAAGCAAAATATTGAGAAATAAAGGAAAATCGACGCATGCAGGGAATAGAAATAGAAACAACCTGGACGTTTTCCACACGCTTGCCAGGGTAATGAGATGCTTTACCAGGGGGGCAATTTGGTGACAGAATTGGCGGCGCTGGGAGCCAGAGACGCTGGCGAAGCAGATCGCGCCGTCCCGGGAGCGCGGCCGCGGCGCAGCGCGAGCCGCAGGGCTGCCAGACGGCACGGCTGGAGCGCGGCCCCCTCCGCCTCCTCTTCCTCCTCCGCCTCCTCTTCCTCCTCCGGCATCCCCTGCGCCCAGGGCCAGAGGGCTCGGGGATGTAAACTCTGCCTTTCACCCACCTTTCGCCCTTTTATTTATTTATTATTTCTCGGGCGCTGCTCCTAACCTCTGCAAAGATCACTTTCGCCCTTGGAGGGTTTTAAGGAGACTTTTGAAAAACAGTTTTTTTCCCCCTGGCTTTGGGCATGGATCGGATTTCACACACTGCGGGGTCCTGGGGTACCTCGTCCTTCATCCATCCGCACGTTCTGCTCCTTCCCGTGTGCCAACTGAGGAGGAGGAGGAAGAGCAGCCTTCCCAGGGCCAGTGTCTCGCGCAGAGCTGTTCGGGCACCACTCGCCTTTACGGAGATGGCATTTTTTCTCCCTGTGTGGAGGAAAATCTGTGTCTTTTCCCCCATCACAGCACCGTGAGCCCAGGGCAGAGCTCGAGGAGCCTCCACGGAGGCCGGTGGCAAAGCCATCCGAGGCCGCTCTCCGAGGTGACACCGGCAACAAAAGGGCTGTCCCCATCCACACGCGCCTCCTCTGACCCGCCGTCCCTCCATCACCACGGATCCACGGCGTTTACAACCCCAAAAAACAAAAGGGAAGGGAGAGCAGAGCTGGGATTCATCTTCCAGGCTGACACCTAGTGTTAATTAACGACTTAAAAACCAAGGACACAAGGGACAGGCAGCAAGCGACCCCTCCGCACACAGCCCGCAGGCCTCCAGAAGAGCAGGACGCTCTGCGGGGCCGGGAGCGACGGCGTCTGGACCTGCCCTCCCTGCGGGAGCAGGGGACACCCCTCGTGTCCTGGAGTCCCCGTGCGGCTTCCCGGGAGATGCTGCTCCCAACGGCATGGGAAGGCTGAGGTGGCTCCCCGCGCCAGCGCAGCACCGGGATGCAAGCGCCATCCCTTGGGAACGCGCTGGAGCTCACGGTGTCCCCGGCACCGCTGAGCACGGAGCCGGGCGCTGGAAGCGCCGCCAAGCCCGGCCGGGAGCAGATGGCCGGCCTGCCCTCCCTGCCTTTTTTTTCTTCTCCACCCCTTCTTTTTTTTTTTTTTAAAGAGCAAACCTTTCTGGAATACTAAATCTTACAGGAGTTGTAAATGTCAAATTTAAATTCATACTTTGTACCACCTTTGATTTCAAAGAGGATTACACCTATTCGCTGAAAGCAAAGCAACACCAAAGCTACATGAAATGGAATTACGACTACTTAGGCCTTTTTCTATTGCCTCTTTATATTGTTAACTCCTTCCAATTCATTAAGTCTAATCCTTATTAGGCTAAGTAACACACATATGAATAGGCAGCGCTGGACACAGGAGCATATGTGCCTTTTGTGCCACTTCCCGGTTAATCCCTCGCCCGCGGTGGCGACGGCGGCTGCGCGGACACGGAGCGGGAGAGGAGCCCGGGCGCAGCGGGGCATCCCGGAGCCTCCCGGAGCCTCCTGCTCCCGGCAACGGGCTGGGCAACGCACCCGGACCGCCCGGCCGCGCCGCGATGTCCCCCGGCGCAGGGGACGCGGTGCCAGCCCCGGCGCGCCGTCACCAGCCCGCTATATAAAGCGGGTATTTATCCAGCACCGGGGCTCTCGTAGTGCTTTAAAAACAATAAAGCGGCCGCTTGGAGAGTCTCTTGCAGATTGCGGATGTGAAATAAAGCCCGGGTGGCAGCTAGAACATCCAGCTCCCCGGCGGCGAGCGAGAGTGATTCAGGTTTACAGGCGCCCTTGGGTTTTACAGCAATATCCCCTAGCACGGCGGGTTTATCCACCGAGGCAGGACGGCAGGGAAAGGGCAACGCTCGGGGCAGACGGGCGTCCCGCGCAGCCGAGCGCCCGCAGGGGCCCGGGGCTCCACTCGCTCGGGTCGCGCGTCCCTGCGGGGAGAGCCGGCAGCCGCGGCCTTCCCGGCTGATCCAGCCTAAAGCAGGGCAGCGCTTGTGCCCGCGGCGGTGCTCACACCCTCCTCGGCATTACACATCCCTTCCGCTACGGCAGCTCCAGAGGGAGGGAGCTTTCTTCCTGGGAATGCCGGCCCTGGCATTCCGCATCCCTCCAACCCCCCGTTTTTCCGTCCATAAAACAGAGCCGATGGCTCCTCTCAGCATCACAGAGGTCCACAGAGCCTGGCTCCCGCATCCCTCCTAGCCCCCGTTTTTCCCTCCCCGTTTTTCCAGGGGCTGCTTTCAGCATCACGGAGGCCCGTGGAGCCGGAGGGGACGGCGGGCGCGGGCAGGGCTCGTGGGAGCCCGCGCTGACGCCGGGCGCCAGCGGCTGCGCCCGCAGGCACCGCGCGGCCCGACGGGTGTTAATTAGCGCCCAAGCCCACCGCTCCCCTCCATCGTCACTTAATTACCACGTGGCCACCTCAGCACACACCGGCTTCCCCGCGACCTCCCGCACCCTCCTCGCTCGCCCGCTCCGAGCCCTCAGTGACCCGGGGGAAACAGGGAGCAGCTCCTTAATTAATTGGACTAATTAGTCTCCTGGCTGGCTGGACAGCTGGGCCCTACGTGCGAGGCGGCCGCACCAGGGAGGTGGCAACCGGAGCGCGGGGTGTTTCTCCGGAGCCGATAGTCACGGCCGTGCCCAGGATCTGCTTCCCATTAACTCGGCTCCCTTGGGAGCGCGGCCAGAGCCGGGCTGCCCTAAACCCGGCCAGGGTCCCGCTCCTGATCCCGCCTTTCCGAACCGCCCAGCCCGTGGCACCGGCAGATCCGGCACCGTGGGGCCAACGCTGACACCCGCGAAGGGGCGTTCGCCCCTCGGCGCCCCCCTCGCGCACCCTGGCGCGTGGCTGCAGCCTCCTAGTTCCCTGCGTCATTGCATGGACTTGCAGTGCTTTTTTCCCCAATGCTTTTCTGCCTTTGGAGAGCTCGGAAGCACCTTTGATTTGCAATGGAAATGGGGGGGATAGTAAATCCAGGGTCTCCATAAGAGGGGGACAGAAGGGGCTGCGTGGAGCTAACCGCTGGTTTTGGGGTTTGCTGGCTGCGAGCTCCGCGCAGACACAAGAAGTGGGATTTACACACCCTAGACCGCTTCTTTGGAGGCACAAGATGCTCCCCTGGAATGACAGGGCTTTAAAAGAAGCCGGGAGCAGAGAGTGTCCATCTGGAGACTCAAAACAAACAGCTTCCCTGGTGCCTTTTGGGAGCAGATCCCAAGCAGCTGACGGGGGCGCCAGGAGGCAGGCGCGGGAAGCCACGGACCGTGAGCAGCAGCGGGCACGAGGAGTCGCCCCTTCCTTCCAGGGAAATAAAGGGATCCAGGCGGTGTTTGCACCAGCGGAGGGGGCTCTGCATTTGCTAGCACCTAGCGCATTGGCAGGGTCACCGGGTTTTTGGCTAGCGGGAAAACGAGCAAGGAGAAACCTCTTGTGCAGCACAAACCCGGAGCCGGCACCCTCCCCGCTCCTGCAAAACTGTCACCCGAAGCAAATTAATCCAAATGAGCCCGTGCGCAGGCGCTGCCTTCTCGGACGCAGCAGACAGAGGCTTAGGGAACGTGCCCCAGGATCCAAGTTACACAGGAAAACCGAACGGGCTGCAGTTCCCAAAGCTGGTAAATAGACCTCTTTTTTTGAGCATTTGGTCCTTCTGGGCGTGCAGCAGACAGAGGTGCCCGGTTCTGGGCGCCCTGACCCTTCATTAAGCAAGACCCCCTTGGCGTTGTTGCTCCCAAGCAGGTTCTCCCTAAGGACACAGCAAGATTCCCAAGCTCTCCCACCGGCAAGAAGGACTCCGAGCACCCAGCAAAGCCACGGCTTCAATCACAGAGCCTAGTCAGGGATATCGACGGTGTTTAGGTGTTTGCAGCTCGCGACCACGCTGCCTTTAAGCTTTCCTGCCATCAAGGGGGGTTTGAGCAACTTGTCCCTGATGCCAGATTATCCCACGTGCTTCTGCTCCAGGCCCGGTAAGGGACAAGGACCACGTGCATGGAGAACAACACCTATGTGGGAAGAAGGGCCACCATCCCTAAGGAGCTACTGCACCATACCGACCACATCCGTGAGAATTTTGCCTAATGTCTGGTCACTAAAACACACAGAACATGATAATTGGAAGTCAAAGATACCAAAACACCACCAAGACGTTCCTGTTGGTTGGACAAACGGGATAAACAAACTCTGCTCTTCTCCAACATGGCATTTCCCACCATCTCCACCCAAAATCCACCCATGAAGGTGCAGCTGGTTTCTAGCAAGCCTCCTGTGCACGGAGCCACATCCCAGCACCGCAGCCTGGTGGAGGCTGCAAGGGGGATTTGTGCCCCCTCAAGAGACCCGTCAGAGCCCAGGGAACAGCTTCCAATTCACGGCAAAGCACCCAAAATTACCTTTTTAACTCGTGTATTTTCAATACACACAAAGAACATGTACAACAAGGTTTTGCTGTGGTCAATAATCCCTGAAATGATGTTTTCTACAAACCTCATTTCAAGTCTAGATCTGGAGTAGAGAAGCGATTGGATGAAAGGCCATTATATGGGTGCTGTAATTTATTCTGCAGAGAGCTAAAACCACCAATTATCTGACATGAATGACACCACTTCTTTTTCTTACCCACACAAAGGTGCACAGTATCTATTTTCTGAGATCTAATTTAAATTTTAAAAAACCTGCTACGTTTAAATGAAAGGTGGCGACGCAGCCCGGGCAGAGCCGGGGACGGGGAGCCCAAGCAGGGCCTGGAGCCGGGGCGCTCCCTCCTCCCGACACGCGGGAAGTGCCTGCCAACATCTCCCTCGTTTGGGAAAAGCAACGGGAGAAAATGGTTCGGGCCAAAAAAACTAAAATTTGGAAAATGGGTCAGGCCAAAAAACATAACTCCCTGTGCACAGTTACCGTGAGCTCCGGGCACATCCCTCTGCCGGGACCGGCTCTCGGCAGAGCAGGAGGCAGCCCGGCCTAACCCGGGCCGACCTTGCGCCTTCCCCTCCTGCTCCCACGGGACTGGTGGGACGGAGCAGGACGAGGAGCTATCCCGAGCCCAAGGCTGACAGTGCGACGACGCAGGCGCAGTGCAAGGATGCAGGTGCAGTGCAAGGATGCAGGTGCATTGCAATGGCGCAGGCATGCTGCAACGCTTTTAGGTGACGTTTTGCTAAGCAGGACGTCGAGGAGCCTCGCAGCTCCCTGTCCACGCGCTAGGAGAACACGCACAGCTGCCCAGCCCTGCAGGCAGGGAGGAATCGCTAATATATACTAATAATATAAAAATAATAATAAAATAATAATATAATAATGAATTAAATCACTTCCCACCACCTCTCCAGGCTCTGCCCCGCCAGCCTCCCCAAGCAGGAGCCACGGCGCAGCCGGGCGCCCCGGAATGGGATGCAGCGGGATGCAGCTCCGCAGGACGGGATGCGGCGCCAGCACACCGAAAACACAGCACACGGAAGGACCCCCTCTCCAGGGGTCCCGCTGCAACACCCGGAGCAAAACATGGATCTGCCTCTGCTCACACACATCCTTTGCTTATACATACATATATAAATATATATATAAAGACAACCCATCCTAAACATTCATAATGCATATTGCTAACTGCATATTGCACCTCCAATCATTTGTATGACAGAAAAGGAACCTAATCCTGAATCTGAAAAACTATGTGATGGAGGATTTACAGTATTAGAAGGCAAACAGTGGCAGGTGTAATTAGGAGAAAAATTTGTCATGCTCTTGACTCTAGGAGAGAATGAAAGGTCTGGAATAGCAATCTCCCAAGTGTTTACCCAATGTGAGCGCACACAAGATGGAAAGCACATTTCCGACCACGGACAGATTAATATTTGATGCCAGAAAGAGAAATGCACGCTGTTCATGTTTATTTAGGATATTGTGAAATACAGTGAAATTTGCAATTTTATTGGATTCAGGGGTTCTGTGCTTTTGAAAAGTCCTGAGCTACTGTACGATGCCCAAGCAGCGCCCGCGCCAGCGGTGCCGACACGCCAGCGGCGAGGGCTGCCTCTCCCCCCGAGTTTAAAGGCAAAAAAAGAAAGATATAAAAAGATCAGCCGCAGGATAAACTGGGAAAACTCCACCGAGCTTTCTCTGTCTCTTAATACTAATTTTAGCAGCTAGAGCTGGCACAAAGGAAAATTCTATCTAGGTTAGTCGGCTGGGCAGGTGGCATTGGTGCCTGGCTGGGGACAGGGGACCCGTCCCGCACGTGGCCGCCCCATCCCACGGCAGCTCGTGGCCCCAATAGCAATTCTGGGCTGCTCTGTCCCCGGCAAAGCCCTGCGGGCGGGTGCATCTCATCCATCCCGGCCGCTCCGGAGCGGAATTGCAAAAGCAAATGCAAGATGCTGCGGAGGGAGGAAGGCGCTCGCTGCCCTTCTCCCGCTGCGCGTGCGATAAATGGGATACATGTGGGATATATGGTGGGATATATGGCCAGGCTGCACGTGGCTGGGCAGGAGGGGAAGGGTTGGATGGATCCTGTATTCCCTGCATGGGGAGGGAGAGGGATGTGATGGGGAGAGGCGGCCAGGACCGTCCGCAAGGCAGGCAGAAAGCAGGAAAAGGGGCAAATTGTGGGAAAGGGGCTGGGGAAGGAGACGAGGGAAAAGGCAAGGGAAGAATAAATGGCAAATACGGAAAGGGATAAAACAGGTTAAAGGACAGGCCCAAAAGAGACCTGGGGAAGATGCACCTGAACGCACGTGCCGTGAATGTCCACCAAGGGACACGGAGCCGAGCGGCGCCTCCACCAAAACCCACCCCACGCAGGGAACCAAAACCCACCCCACGCAGGAGCCCGGAGCAGCCCCAGCCCTGGAAGCGACACCCCCGGAGCGGCAGGATGGAAAAGGATGGAAAGGACCCCATGGATGGAAAGGCCTGCCGAGACCGGCGCTTCCACGAGCCCTCCACGGCTAAAATCAGCATGAAAACAGTGGTGTTTCATAAAAGAAAGATATGTGGGTGCCCCTAAGTGCCATTTTATTTCTCAGCGAGAGGATAAAGTGTTTTTTCCTACATAATTTTTGATGTAGAGGCTAAATTAGGCCTGAGAAGAGGGACAATACAACTTTAAACATCATTAGTATTCAGCCTACGTAAGCCAACCAACAGCAGTTATGTATTTTTGCAAGTATGCATATAATTTATTGTGGAGAACACAATTTACATGGGTAGTCGATGCCTGTTTTATAGCCTCACAAATAGATGTATGAACTCAAGCATATAATGGCTCAACCAGCAGGCGCAAATACGTTCTAAATCTTCTAAATGTGCTTCACAAAAATGTAACTGAGGAATATAAAACAGATCAATTCTTGCATGTTATATATTGGTTTTTGATTTACAAATCTAATCTGGGAAATTTCTTTAGAAATGAGTGGATTTTTTTTTACTGAACTTCTTCTTTTGCAGGATTGTTCCAGTCAAATCCTAGAGGATTCCCTTCTGTATACGGCCACTTTTAGAAGGGTTTTTTATTATTATTTTAATCTATGTAGAGGATACAATACATACGTGTAGCATTTGATTTCCTGGCTTCCTGTATGTCCTAATTTCCTAAGGAAACCCTTTGCCATTATTTACAAGCTCATACCACGGCGTATTTTATCCATGTTCGCCCTAATTAGCTTCCCAAAAAGCCAGGGGGAGGGAAGGAGGAGGAGGAGGAACACACATTGCTGTGGGGATCCTTGCACGTCCTGGGAAGTTGGCAGTTTCATTTCTAATTCAAGTGCAGGGGAAGATAAAATCTGGGTGTCTGGAATAAAACACATTTCTAATGGGATGGAACGACAATCCCTTATTACCTCCCACCATTTTTCTCATAGTTTTGCTCCAAGTACAGCAAATCCCGGTGCTATATTTTTTCATAATGTATAGCTTGCTATTACCTCTCAAGAACAATTTTTATAGAGAGGGTGCCCTGTTCAATAGATCTGTAGTGTCTCCAAGGGGGAATTCACACAGGGTTTTATTTATGGTTACACTCAACTTACACCATGTTGCCACGCTTCCCTCTTGGAATTTGTCACAAAATATTCCTTTCTCCACCAAAGCCTCTCCAGCGCACGGGTGTTAAGATACAAAGGAAATAATTATTTTGCCCCTTTCAAGACCCTTATGGTGCTTGTCTGATACAATCAAAACAATAATAATAATTAAAAGAAGCAAGGGAGATGCTCCAATATTGGAGAGCTGCTACCCCGGGTTCTCGCGAGCGAGGCGCTCGGCGCGGAGCACTTGCTCCTCTCGCGTCGTCTCTGCAGACACCAGCACACAAATTAATTCCCCCAAGCCCTAAAAGAGTCCTCAATTGACAATGTTTACATTTCTCATTTAAATGGGCGTCAGAAAACACCCCTCCTGCACAAAGTCTGGCCTGCACCTTGTGCACAGGTTGCGCTGGACCAACACGCCCAGCCCAGCTGCCAACCACAGCAGCGTTTGAGGAAAATAACCAGCTAAATAGCAATTTAAATAATTTAATAATTAAACGGTAAGTGCTGTGCTCAGCCCTAGCTCCCTGGTCACTGCGTGGAGCCTCCAGCAGCAGGAGCAGTCCTTGAGGATGGAGATAATAGAGATAGATAGGAACCCTTTGGGCTCCTGGCCCCTTTGGGTTTGTATCTCAGGTCATCCCTGCATCCACGGGGAGAATAACCCGGGTTAAACAAGGGCAGCTTTTCCAAGAGGGGCCTCTACCCGCGAGAAAACCACAAGGGGAACCAAGCTTAATTCATGTAGGCTCATAGTACAGCCACCATGAGAACTTGCAGCGAGGAAATGCTCAAAAAGGAAATGTTAAACAACAACAAAAAAAAAGATTATTTTTTTTCCTCCTGGCTGTTCTGGTGATCATTTTTTGGAAGGCTAAAATAAGGCTAAAAAAGCCACACACCCGCCCAGACCACACGAGCCCCGGAGCCCAAGGCCCGGCCCGCGCACGGCGGCCCGGCGGGTCATTACGGTAACAAATGTGTCCCGCGCTAATTATCCAAAGGGGAGAATTCCAAATCTCCTCATCTCGCGCTCTCCTAATTAATTAATAGTTTAAATGTCATCATGATGGGAAGTGCTCATCAGAAGCGGGATCTGCTGCCATGATTTACAGCTCTGCCTCCAAAGGCTCGGAAGCAGCGGCACCCCGGGGTTAAATTTAATTCAAAAACGTAAGGCTCTTATTGTGCTCCTGAACCATTTTTTTGCACTGAAACTCCCCCATTGAGCGAACGGTGTGAAGGGAAGATGCGGGTGAGCACTTTCTTCCCTGGATTTTTTTTTTTTTTCCCATCATTAAGTCGGAAACTGAAAGATTAAATTAAAATTAGTCGTTTGTCAACTTGTTACAGGTTTGCTGCAGATGGCAACTGAGGGCTGAGCCTGCTGTGCCGCCCAGCAAGGCTGGTGTAAAGAGCCCCTTGTGCTTGGCAAGAGCCTGTCCCGGAGTGCTGAATCCCGGCTGGAAGGGGCTTGGAGCGGGAGCGGCTCCATCCCCTTCCCAGCTCTGCCCTGCAGCGAGGCCGGGCTGCGGGAACGAGAAACTGCCCCTCGTGCAGCCCCGGCTGCGGGCGCCAGGGCGGCTCTAGAGCCGCTCTGTGGTTCCCGGAGCCTCCTCCGGAGCGCGGAGCAGCTCTGCAAGCGGGAGCGCGCCCGGGAAGCGGGACCCGGAGTGCGCCGGGGCGCCCGGGAAGCGGGACCCGGAGCACCGGGGCGCCCGGGAAGCGGGCCAAGGATGCGGCGGGCGGTCAAGCCGAGCAGCCAGCCGTGGCTCCCGAGCCTCCCCAGGCTCTGCCTTGGGACACAGCTCCTGTCCTTGCTCATGGACGCACTGCAAGCACCCGCGCGCCGCTCCGCAAGGCACAGGAAAGGCAGACCCAAACCCATCATTGCAGCCAAAGGGGCTAAAGAACAGCAGTTATATATATATATATATATTTATATACATATATTTATATATATATTTATACACACACAAACACACCTATACATATATATGTATGTATCTCACATGCAGCGCTGCTCCCTGCTCCAAGGAACCCGGCATTCCTGCCCTTTGCCCCCAAATCGTCTTTTGGGGGGATAACCCGCACTCAGGGACCCCAGGATCCACCCAGAGGCCGAGCTGCAAAGCCGAGGCAACACGCAGAGCGCCCAGGAACCACCAGCACGTTCACCACGCTCTACAGATAGTTTTAAAGCTAATTTAACTATCAAGTCCGGTATTGCGCTCTCCAGGTGTCAGCAACAAATCCCGTCCACCTCGTGCCAAACCAAACACAGAACACATTGTCATCTAGCACAGGGGATCTAAGAGCAGCAGCCTTACGTGAACTCAGTCGCACGTGGAAAACATTCTTCAGAAAGACCTCGGCTACCAGCATCCAGCGCCTGTGATTTTGCTCCCACGTTTTCCGGATACCCCTGTTCACAGGGAATAACTCGCAGCTTTTCCCACAGCGATGTCCTCAGTATTTCCTGAGGACACCTCCACGTTTTAGGCTAAAAGCCCCTACAGTGATCTAGATTGCCAAGCCCTCCCTTGAATGTGATTTTGAGCACTCGACTGCTGCCCAGGTGGGCGGGAGGCTCCTTGATTTTCCAAAGCTGCTCAGCACCTGAACATCACCTGAAGGGCAACCAGGTCTGCAGGGGAGGGCAGCTCCCTGTGTCCCCCATGGCTCAACCCCAGCTGAAGCTCAGACTCTCCTGATGGGCCATTCACGCCTGCTCAGGTGGGATTCGGGAGGGCTCCTCTCATCACCAGCACATGGAAACTCAACAAAACCCTCATCAACTTGGGGTTGAACTCAACACAAGGGCCCATCACCTTGGGGTTGAACTCAACACAAGGGCCCATCCATGGGCTCCCAGCCACGTGTCCTTCACCCCTTCACCAACCCGCCTCGCTCTCCACAGGGACGATGCTCTTTCCTTTGGGCTCCCACCCTTCTCGCACACCCCTACACACACAGGCAGACGGACAGGTGTTCCCAATCTGAGGCAAAAAAGGGAAAATTATGGATCTTTATTTGTCAACCTTGCCCATTGGCTCCCTTCCCCCACTTTCCATAAAACAACTCTTTTATTCCCAACTAAGAAGGAATGGGGGGTGGGAGCTTGTTATTTTTCTATTTCAGATAAAAGGTTGGCAAAAGAAGAACCCGATTCATGTCATTGTATTTCCTTATTGTCTGCATTAACCTTCCCCATGGTTACTTGTTCTTTGTAATGTTACACTTGTCTTGCTGCAACACATGAATACCCGAGCCAATTTTGTCATGCAAATGAATTCAGTTGGATTGTAAATTGTGTGAAGGAGCATTAGTTTATCAGGAACCCGCCTGCATGCTGCACCCAACTGATTTCTCCTATTCACACCAAGAGTGCAATGTTTTCCAGTTGATCCTGAATGTCCATTCGAAAGCTGTGGTTATTATTAGTATTATTATTATTTGTGAGGACTTTTACATTTGCATTTATTTATTCAGTCACAAAACTGTACGCCTTCTCTGAAGCCTGATTAATATAATCAAAACCCATAGCTATGCCATCAAAAATGAAACATATTTGTATTTAATGCAAGCCTAAATAGAAGGCTCGCACCTGTGCTGGCAAGCAGCAGATATCACAACCTGGGAGCCATCAGGTAGACATCATTGTTGGCATTTCACACTCCAAAACGAAAATATTTCTAGCGAGGGTGACACTGCAGTTAAAGTGACATTTCTTCAGCCTACCCTGGGGTTATCACCCATCTAGAAAACCCACTCAGGACAGATGAGACAAACACTGTTTCTGCAAAGGAACTCGATCCTCTCCTGCTGCCAATCATCCCAGAAAAGGCACCTCAAGGAAATTCCTGACTTCCCTTCGCTCTCCTCCAAGCTCCCAGGTTCTTGTCCAGGTGCCCCTGTGCCTCCACCACACACTGGCACAGTGGAGGGGAACGCGGACATCACATTTTCACCCCAAATTTGTCAGAAAGGACTTACAGAATGCTGGGCTCTTACCCGGAACCCAAATCCATGACCTAATCTCAGCACTGATGACGCGGCTGAAACGGGGAACGTGGACCAGATATCAGCAACCAACTCCTTGGCCTGCCTTGATTTGCAGCGAGACGCAGAATCATCAATAAGTTGGTGGCAACAGCAGAACAACCTCCAAATCAAGCGCAACAGCCTTATTGCTCTTCCCATCTCCTCGTCGACCAGGCACTATTTCATCAGGCAGTTTCCGGAATTAAACCGGCATTCGCATTCCCTAAGATTTTCTTGCAGAATTAGAGACGGGGCCCGTTGCAGCCCAGCCGCCCGCTCGCCCACGGCACAGGGGCAGCGTCACGGCACCGTCCTCACCGTGGGAGGGTGACACCTTCCCCTTTACCCCAATGCACAGGGCACCCTCGGCAAGCGGCAGCACTGCCGCTCTGGTGCTCCCGCAGGGACCCGCGTGGGAACGCGGAGGTCTTGGGAAGCGGGCAGCACCGGGAGCAGCTCTAGGCACCACGGCGAGACCCTGCTCTGCCCCACGATGCTCCGTTTGCAGGGTTATCCTGCATTATCCTGGACGTTATCCGTTATCCTGGGCTCCTCCTGCCCTCAGAACTACCCCTCCTGCTTTAATGAAGGAAGATCCAACTTTACGAGGAGCACGAGAGCACCGTGGAGGCCAGTGCTTCGTGCCCCAGAGCCCAGGCTCGAGGACGGCCGCATCCTTTCGGGCACGGCAGTGGCAAATCTGCAGTGAAAGGGCCGGGGAGACTCCTGCTTTTGGATCCCAGGGGACTGTCCCATCTAATCGGCCTACAAGCGCAATGGGAGATCAGTGGGTAGATCCTTCGGCGGCGTGCGCCATATGGACGGCAGATTAGGAGCCTCCAGGGCGGCTAATCCAGCGCGATCATTAAAAGGCGCTTGGTTTAGTTATTGAAGGCGGGCACTGGGAACGGGGCCTCTGGCAAGGCAGGCACCGGAGGCGGCCCGTTCGCCCACTCGCTTTCACCGACTGCGGAACAACTCGGGGGACACTGGGAATCCACTCCGGTTCAGAAAACACCGGGGAAGGTCCTAGATTAGCAGGGTGCAGGTGGACAGAGCACTTTCCCAAGCTCGCCTAGCAGGAATGATCGGAGGCGCGCGCTCTATCTGCCGCGGAGCTCCTTGGACGCGAGCCCCTTCTTCCCCCGGCACGCGCCCAAGGCCAAGAGCGACCTGTAGGCAACGACGGACATGCAGGGAAAAGAGCAAGAACCAGCAAGAGCAACAAAAAAAGCAAATTTCTGTTTTGCTGAGCAGCAATCTGGGAAGGAAACAGGCCGGGAATGCAAGCCAAGCCACGGCACCGGGGAGGAGAGCACCTTCCATTGCAGCTCGCGCTCTGCTGCCCCGCCACGTCCTCGGCTGCTCCGCTTACGGCATCCCGGGATGACCCTCCAGGGTAATTAGGTTAGGACTAAGAATAAAGCAAAATATCCGTGGGTAGGGTCAAAACTGCAGCAAGCCTGGCCTTTGGTTGGAGGATACCGAGGAGCTGCATCGTCCTAGGCTGCAAGCCCTGCAGGGACATCACTAAAACTAGTTACCGGACAGAGAGAAAGCAGCGGCCAAGGCGTTCGGCCCACGACAGACCTGGGAACTGGAGGGAAAATTCCATTTTTTCCCCCAGAAATCAGAGCTGAGGAGTTCGGTGCTACAAGGGGGGTTTCTGCCGGTACCAGGGGGTTTTGCTCACAGAGCGCCGCGGGTCGAGACCCCGGGCAGCGCGATCGATGGCGAGCCGGGCGCTCGCTTCGCCGCCCTCTATTTATTGCCAGGCTGGGGAGTAAATAGGCCTTCAGCTCGTGGCATGTCATTATAACTTTTTCGAAATAATGATGCTGCCTTTAGTTTTTTTTTCTATAATTTATGCCCAATGCACTAGCGCCAGTCACTCAATACTGTAGAGTCTGCAGAGGTGGAGATAGCCCTTAATGAGAAGAGGTTTTGCCTTTATCTCCTTTATACTTCAACCATTATCTTCCTCCAGTCTATAACCATGCGGTTACCACTGACAATAATGCTCAGAGGCAACAAATGCTGATGAGTTTTCTATGCAGTCTTCACAATAAGTCTATCAAAACAACCTCGAAAAATTATGAACCCTAGTGACAGACAAATAGAACCAGCTTCAGCACGAATTTACAGCCCAAATGCAACGTTCCTTTTAATTCTTCAGGCTTTTCTTATCTCTGCTGTTCCTCTTCTGGCTAGGAGATAACAGTAATTCTTCTGTATGCTATTTTTTTTTTTCCAACTGAGTAAGATGTTCCTCGTGTCTTTCTGCTTGCTAAAGATAAAGGGTTAAAGACCAACTTGTGTTGGTCGCTTTGTGTTGGGGGAAAAAAAAAGTAATCAGTATTCAAGAGATTGTTATCAGAGGTAAAGCGCAGAGAACAGTAATTTTGCCGGCTTCAGTTGGGTTTTTTTTTTCCCCTCTCTCCTTTTTTTTTTTTTTTTTATGAATGCACATAATGCCTGGAGTGTTGGGGCCAGATAAAAGAATTAGTGGCAGCGCAGGGGGACGGAGCACAAAGTACACGGCAGAATTAGAATGTCTATCTTTGTCTCCGCGCTCATCCCGGCAGCCAGGGCTCCGCGCTCGTAAACAATTTAATCTTTTTGCTCCAGCGAGAGCACAAAGGCGGCAAAACCTCCTCGGTGCCGCGCGGCCGGGGAGGGGGCGCCGGGGGGAAGGAGGTGGCCGTGGTGCAAGGAGCGGGGAATAGACCCGAAAGGGCCGGCGCCAACTTTTCTCGCCGGCTTTGGCCTCGTCTCGCGGCTGGAGGCTGCTGCGGCTGCTCTCCGACCCGCCGCATCCCCGTATCCCTGCGCTCCCGCGGTTCCCCCGGCTCCCGGCTGACAAAGCGGAGCGGATTAGCCCATGGAGAGAGTGGGAAGAGGAGCGGCCGGTCTCCTTTCCGCAGGAGCGGGGAGGCTCCGCGCTCCGCAGCGGCAACACGGACACGCGGTGCACGCCCGGCGCCGTCCCCGAGGCGCACGGAGCAGCCGTGGGCCATCCTGGGCACACTGGGGACACGGCGCAGCGCCAGGTGCCACCAGGGCTGCGGGATGCACCTTGTCCCGGCTGGCGCTGCCTGCGGTGGCTTGGGGAGCTGGCTCTGCTCAGGGAGCGTTTTCATGGATTCGGGGCACCCCGGGCAGGGGCAGAAGGCAGCGCCTGGGTAAAGGAGGCATCGTGCTCCAGGTCACGCTTTAAGGAGATGCTCAAAGAGCCCGGGGAGCTTTCCTGAATCCAGGCCTAACCTCGGGGACCCAAGCGAGGAGGACAAAGGGCCTGTGCGGAGCCCACGGGTGACTCCTGCCCCACGGCTGCAGTGGCGCCGGGAGCAAGGGCTGCTCCTGGAGGAGGGAGGAGAGCAGGGAATGCAGGAGGCAGCCCCTCAACACCGATTCCATGACTCCCATGCACCGGGGTCTCACAGAAGGGAGCCCATCCCCGGCGGCTCGGGGTGCTTCTCCATTGCCAGAGCCTCCATGTCCCAGGGAACATCCGAGAGGGGCAAAAACGGCGAGATTCCCTGGATCAACAAGCGACCTGAACCAGCGTGGGCTTGAGAGCCCACCCTTTACACGGGCAAATCCCTCTGCCAAGGCCCCGTCCTCGCCGCTCAGTCCCCAACCCAACTGCACGTTCCCCATGGGCACCGCTCGCATGCGAGCGGCATTTACAAGATAACACCCCGAACGCTTCCAACCACAGGCAGGAAGGCGCGAGCAGGTAACGGTGCCCGGGATACAACCGCAGGGGCACCGCTTGCTCGCCCGGCCGCGCCAGTGACGTTTCCCCGCGCGCTCCCGGGCCGCCGCGGCCGCCTCCATCCCTCCCTGCCGCGGCCTCTGCTCCCTGCGGCCGCGGTGCGGGAATCGGGACCAGTTTCAGCTCAGGGTTTGCGCACGGCAAAGGCAGGTCACACACGGGCACCAAGGACAAATCGGAACAAAACAGGCTGAATGTGAAGCCTTGTGAGGAGGAGGTGCCAGTTTCGCCCGCAGAACGAGCGGCCCTGAAGCCACCCTGCCCTGTTCCCCAAGGGTTTGGGAACGCGGCTCATAGTGGCCTCCCCTGCTCCAAGACAGGGATTCTCTTGATTCCGAGTCTGCAAGCAGAGAAAAGAACGTTTCACTAAAAACACCTTAGATTCCAGCTCCGAAACTCTCATCCACTCACATGCACAGGCTCCGCTCATCACTTCCACGACCACTCAAATACTTTAAACAGAAAGGAGAAAGGGCTAAACAATGTTAATATTTTCCAAATTACTGCACACAGAGACCCCATTTACGAGTCAAAGGCTCCTCTCACACGAGGCTTAGTTGCAGAAGGAAGCAGCGAAGTTAAGGAACCTGGAACACCCTTTAACGTGCAGCATGCCCTCGGATTGCCCCCAGGTTTGCCAGCTGGTTGAAGCTCAGACCTTCACTGCGCAGCTCCCTGAGCCACCCAAAAGTTCCCTCCGGAATTCCAGCCCCCAAGGGCAAGCAGCCCAGCGGCTCCGTTATCCCTAGGGGCCCAAAGGGCTCCGAGATGGCCCCGGCGCGCAAGGAGGCGGCGGCGCCAGGAGGGCAGGGACGGATCCCGGGGCTCCTGCTTTCTGCCGCCGGAGCTGCGCAGAGCCTGCCTGCAGTCATTCCCAGCGGCACAGCCAACACCAGGCTGCGGACGAGGGCGACGAGATAACTTGCAATAACTGCCACCAATAACACCAGGATAAGCCGGGATGAACAGTGCAATTCACAGCTTCCCTGTTCAAGCAGGTTTGGGCATTAAGTCTGAATTTCCAGGCAAGTTATTCAGTGCATCAGCCCTCACCAGAAACCAAAGGCCGCAGAGGTCTCCAACCTGGTTCACATTTGGACTCATCTCCTTGCCCTCCCCAGCGCCCTCTTTCCCCCTGGGCATTTTCTTTCCAAGCCGTTTGCACAGACAGGTATTTCAGCCCGGTGCTCCGAGAGGCCTCCCAAACAGGTAGCTGTGCCCGCTCCGGAGTGCCCGGGAATGGCGTCAGCTCCGTGTCCTGGAGCTCACGGGCGCGCTCCCCAGCGCCGCCTCCCCACGGAGCCGTCGGAAACGTGCCCGCTTGACACAGCCAGCTCTGCTTCCCAAGCTCCCCCAAACAACTTCAAATTAATCCCATAAATCCGGCCTCAGTTAATTATTCGCCCAGATCCTATTGAAGGCAAAGGCAGCGCTTCCGCTCTGCTCGCGGCTCGCTGGGCACGGCCGGGGCGCTCAGTGGCCGGTGCCAAACAGCCTCTTCTCCCGGGAACAGCCACGCTCCGCATGGGCACGAGGCGCCCAGCCTCGGGCGTTGCTCACAGCCGGTGCCAGGAGCTTTGGGAAGGGGATCCAGGCTCGGGGTACTGGGTACCAGGCTCCTTCCTCGTGCTCCCTGTGCGGTGCCGCGGGGCCAGTCGGGCGCTTTGTTCTCGGCGGGCAGATGGGCGCCTGGGCGCGCACGGCGCAATGCCGAGCGGGCACATGGGGCACCGTGCTGCAAGCACACTGTGCCGTCGTGCCAGGAACGCGCTCGGGCCGCTGCTCGTTCCTCAAAGCGCTTGTCAGGTTCGTTTACACAGGCGAGCGCCCGCACGTCACCCCTTGTGCTGGTGCCGCGCACGTCGCCGCGCACCCGCCGGGTCCTTGCGCCCTTGCTAAGGAAACCCGCAGAGCGAGCCGGGCATGGCACCACCTCGCACCACCCCACTGAGGACTAAAAAGGGCTTTTCTCCCTCTCCGTGCACTATTAGCAACAAACCAAGCCTAAAGTTGTGGCTCCTTCCTGAGCCGCGCTCTGAGTTTTGCAGGGAAGCCGGTGTTGGAATTGCCCTCACCTGTGCAAACCGCTGCGGGAGACGCGGGCTTTACCCAGCCCTGAAACGCTGCTCGACTGAAGTGGAACCGGATTGAACCAAAGGGTTTTACCTCCCCAATGTTAAGTGCATATTGAAGATTTAAGTAGCAATTAAGGTTGCTGTAGAAGATGACAAAACAGTGTGTTTATTTTTCCGAAGATAAGAGAGAAAAAAAAGGAAAGAGGAAAAGGGGGGAAAAGCAGCAATTAGGAGAATAGACTGGGGGGAAAATATTAAATGGATGTTTCTGCACTAAAAAAAAAAAACCCAAGCTGACAACATTTCTGCTTTGTAAGGGGGAAATTACTGTAACGCGCTGTTTACATAGCAGAAATCAGGGGAAATTATGCTGTCACACTGACATCTGTAGGAGAAGGACAATTTTAAAATTACACTGTTCAACACCTTTAATGATTTGTAACACAAGAGGTGTGGCTACTCCTATTAAATGTGTTGCCAAATCAATAAAAGGCATAATTGGAGTTGTTAGAGCAAATTATAGCACCACCGTTATGTTGCAATACAATGTTCCCTTGTAAACTGCTATTACGGGTAAAGCTGTATTTCTCTCTTATTTGGCTGTTTTGTAATGAGTTGGCATTTTGCTCCATAATAGTTCCACTTTCTTTTATGGAGCTTTCACTTTTACTTTCCTCTTTTGTGCAGCCTATAATTTCCCTTCCCTTCCCTGCCTCTCTGCCTGTTGACAACTGGTCTATACACCTTTGAAAACAGCCCTGAGGTTACAAACTATATTATTTAACATTATTTGTAATCTTTTTCAATGGGGAGCTGGGGTGGGGAGGCACAAGGGGGCCCGAGGCTGGCGCGATGGGAGGACGCTGCAGAACCGCTCCGAGGGACTCCCGGCGTTCCCAGGGCAGGACCCGGCTCAGCCACCCGAGGCCGGAGCGGCACCTGAAGCGCCGCCGGGGACGGATCACTGCAGAGACCCAAATAGGAGGCCCCGTGTGCAGGGAATTACCAGCCCAGGGCTCTGCTGCTCCTGTGTGTTCCCGGAGCAGGAGCAAGGGCTGTCCGTGTCCCATGGGGATGTGGAGTTGACACAGGGACGGGGGCCCGAGTGTCCCTGGGCTCCCCTGTCCAGAGGGATTTGGGACACTGGAAACGCAAGGAAAGCGTCACTGCTGGTGCCAACTGGGCACACACAGCACCTCGGATGGGTAGAGCTCCCGCCGGCTCCTCGGTGCCGGAGCAAAGTTCTTGGGAGCCGGGAACAGCACCAAGCGCAGCCCGGTGAGCCGGGCGCCGCGTGGCTCCGGTGTCCCTCCCGGACAGGGACAGCTGTGGACCAGGACACCCACCGCTGCTCCTAACAGCCTGCACCCAAGCTGGGAAACAGGCGGCAAGGGAAGGGTGCCGGCAGCGGGGACGGGAGAGCCCTACCGAGCCACCGCGTTGGAGACGTGCAAGCGCCAAGAGGAGAATCCGTGGCTTGTTCCAGGGGCGCTCGGGGGCTCAAGGCTCGCGGGGAAAGGGCAGGAGGGAGGCAGACAGGAGGGCTCATCCTCCCTGCTCCACGTGCACCGCAGCGCCGGCACCGGGCAGTGCTGCCGGAGGCGGCAAAGGCCACGTCCCCCGCTCCCGTTGAGAGCCTGCTCCCGGCCTCGTGCGCGGGAGCTGCCACACAGGCACCCCGATGCGCCAGGCACCCCAACACTGCCTGGCCCTGCGGGAATTGCTGCCAGAACAGGCTGCAAACGTGCCCGGAGAGCCGCGGAGCCGGCCCGGCGCCCCCCCATAATCCTAATTGCATCAAACCTAATCATTTTTATGGGATAAAGAGATTCCCGCCGACGACAAAGGGTTGCATCCTTAGCCCTGCTGATCCATCTAGCAAAATTAGATAAGAAATAGATTTCCAGGTAGTGCATTAAAGGCAACGGGAAAGAGGCAAGGAGGGAAGGGGGGATCATTCCCTGCAATTCCGTGCCGACTCCTGGGTGCAAGAAAGGAAATGTAAATGCGCCGCTGGCCGGGCCGCGGGCAGCTGCTGCTCCCAGGCAAACGGCGCAGGACAAAGCAGGGACTCCGGGAAAGGGAAAGGTTAATAGCGGCGCGGGCCGGGGGGGCCGCTCATCGGCATGTGCGGCACGTCGCAGCCTCGACACTCCGTGATGGCTTCGAACCGGGAGCTGACATGAGATATAGAAGTGCTGCCGGAGAATAATTCAGAGTGACGGCGGCGGCGGGCGGAAAATGGAGCGGGGCTGAGCAGGGTCGGCGGCCGCCGGGGGCTCGGGGAGCCGCTCCTGACCCCCGCAGCTGGTGCTGCGGGATCTGGGCATTTTGGGGAAGTAGCCCCACGGTCCCGGAGCAGCCTCAACTGTACGAGCGCGCAGGGTCTCCATCCGCCAGGCTCTCGGTTTTGCCAACGCGAACACCGGTGGAGCCGGGCTGCCCTAATCCCGCGCTTGAAATGCAGAACCAAAGAGCCACAGCCCAGCACGTACAGGGCATGCACCATATATGTGCAACACACGTATATGCAGCCACGCAGCCAGACCCCTATGTGCACATACAGCCGTACAGGTACACTAAAGGACACATGCTAAGACACGTATGTACATAGAGGGCAGCCTGGCTCGCTCTGCGCAGCTCCGTGCAGACCCTGCCCAAGGGAGCAGGATGGCCCCGTTAGCGCAGGGGGTTTGAGCCGGGTATTAGCAAGCGAGAAGCGTCCCCAGGCCGCTCGCCGGGTTTGTTTGTTTTCAGATCTGGCATCACTGCACTTGGAACGAGAAAACGAGGCTAAAAATACACACAGCAAAAATAGATCCTCCATCCGCCGGTCGTCTGGCGCGTTGGCACCAACCCTGGAGCACGAGGGGTGGGAGAAGCGCAGGCTCCAGACGTCCCTGTGCCAGGAACGGGGGCAGGCGGCACCGCTGCCGCCCCAGCGCCCGCGTTCCCGCGTGTGCAGCCCCATCCCGTTCCCGGTGCCGCGCGGGCAGCTCCGTGTGCCCCCTCGGAGCGGCGCCCGGGGCCGCTGCAGAGACACAACCTGTCAGAGGGCTCTGCCAGGGCTGCAGCCGCCCAGCACCGCGGGGGTCCCCCAATAGACCCAGGTCCCTCTGTCCCCACAGGAGGAGTCTGTGCTGGGCTCATGCCCCTTGCACCAGGATCCGCTGCTGCCTTCGGGGGCACCTCCCGAGTCCCGGGATGGTTGAGGTGGGAAGAGACCATCGAGTCCAGCGCCTGCTGCAGCAGGGACTCCCGGAGCACTTGAGCGCCTTCGCTCTGCCTCCCTCCTCCATCATCCTCGAGCTCCCGGCGCAAGGGCCCCTCGGACACGATGCCAAGCCCCGCTGCTCAGACAGGACAGGCGGTATTTATAGCGGCGGTGCTGCAGCACACGCTAATTCCACATAAATCAGCGCGCGTTAATCACGCCGGCGTTTCCGTCCCGCTCTGTGCAGTCAGAGCCGGCCGTTCCCACTCTGGCTCCCGGGATGCACGGCGGGACAAGGGGATGCAGCCGCCAGGCAGGGCTGTGCCGCCCGCATCCCGCTCCAATGGCAGGAAACAGCGGGAAGCAGCACGGACCTCGAGGGAAAGTGCGCGGCACCGGGACCAGCACAGGGCACCCTTTCCAGCGGGATCCAGACCTCCACATGGATCCTGCTGGGAAGACCACAGGGCATCTGGTACTCAGAGCTCCGCAGGATCTTCCCAGCATTTCCCAGGAGCTTTATCCATACGTTTCAACACCCAAACGTCACGTAAAGCCGGTTAATGCATTGCCCTGCGCAGCCGGTGCTGCGTCGCTGGCCTTGCCAGGGCTCCGCAGCAGCACAACCCTCCTTTGAGGGACCAAAAAGAGCCAGAAAGAGCCCAAAACAGCCACCAAAACCTCCATGGGGTTTTGACTTGGGAACAGCAGAGAACAGCAGAACTCGTGCCGGATGGAGGCACCAGGAGGAACCTCCACCAGTGGCCAAGGAAAGGGGCAAAATCCCAGCAGTGCCTATTGCCACTTCCCACTTTCGGGAACAGCCTTTCCAGACACCTCTTCTGCATGAGACTTCCAAGGGTTTAGAGTAGAAACCTGCATTTTGATGTTTCAGTTGCTCTTCCCCACAGATGCAGTTATTGAAACAAAATAAGGTCATTTTGCTACATTTATGCTTCAAGCCCATTTCAGGGCTTTAAAATCCGTGGGCTAACGTGAGAGCCGAGGAAATCATTTTGTGAAATAAACGTCGGAAGTGCCCTATTTATATCAGACTTCATAAAACACAGTTTTATTTTGCAAAGCACCAAGCCCTCCCACCTTTCGGAGGGCCATTAAACCTGACAGTCACCTTAAACTTCAGGGAAGGGCCACCGACAGCACCAAGATGCATCTTCCCATTTACCTTTCGCTCACAGGTGTTGATGTTATTTTGAAATAAGCCACAATTATGTGAATCCTGGCAGCCTTAGCTTTGCCCCTGCTGACGTGGTTTCCCACCCGTGGGTATCGGATCCGGCCACATCCCGCATCGCAGCGCGCGGGGACGTCACTCGCGCCTCTCGGCGCTGCAGGGTCCCAGCCCTCGGATGCTTTTTCACCCAAGCCCCTCTCCTTTCTGCACCGACATTCCCTGGGGTTTATCCCTGCGAACACTGGGCTTTCCCTGGCCAGACTTCCCACCTTTTCCTGCAGGGAAGGAATCCCTGGGGCCGGAGCATCCTCCCGGCCGCGACCCGCGCAGGCTCCTCGCTATCTCTGCTCTTTTGGCACCTTCTTTTCCGTCTCTCTTTCTCCCCTCCCCAGCTTCGCTCCCGTCCATGAAAAATCAGCAAATAAAAAGTTACATTAACCCCACCCTGACCTCTCCGACATAATACACTGCGGGCTGATGGGCTGCCTTTGGAGCTTCGCTCAAAAGCTGTCATTCCTCGGCATCCCAAGCACAGCCCAGGGAGCATTTACCGGATAATTAATATATTAAATGCATGAAAAATAGTTACACAGGGCCTCCCCTTCCAGATCCTTCTCTCACACACACATATACTGCCATCTTTTCTCCGGGAAAGAAGGAGGGATGCAAAAAGGAAAAAAAGATAGATACAGCATGTGCACCATCAATATAAAAGCATCCCCTGAATAGCCATCATAAAAACTGTTCATAATTTTATAGCTTCATTCGTGCTGGAGCACCATAAAGGCAGGCCATATTTTTTACACTCAGGATGCCTCATAAAAAGGAAAAAAAAAAGGCGAGAGCGAAGGGAGGCAGGAAAGTTGGCACGGATGGGAGCCCGGGAAGCAGAGCACGGAGGCCATGGGCTCAGGCCGCTCTGTCCCCCTGACCCGGGATATGCCGATTATCCCAAAGAGGCCATCGGAAGGGTTATTAATTGGGAAGCCTTTGTCTCCACCTGCATTGAGGAGGAGGAGGGAAGCGGGGAAGGCAGCGCTGTGTCCTTCACCTCCAAGGGCCCCCACGTCCTTCTGGGCGCCTCCAACCCCCTTCGCCACCGCCCCAAATGCAAAATTCATGAGCTGGAGCACGGATTAACAAATAAATTATAATGAAGGCAAATGGGCGGCAATAAAAAATAATAATAATAGAAAAGGAGGCCTCACCTTCACGTGACAGAGGCTGAGCAATATAACAAACCAGCTCATTTATTTCCCCCAAAGCCCGTTCTCCTGCTTGGGAAGGTAGGTTTTTAACGCATTTTATCCTTTATTTCCCGTAATATATTTGGACAAGGTAGCTGTAAATCTGCAGCAAGAGGAGAAAGCAGAGAGTGGCAGCAGAAGATGGGGTCGGCGGGAGGGAGCTGCCTTGCGGATACGGCCCTGGAGCTGCCGGGATCCCGGGATGCAGCGCGGGGCCAGCCTGGGCGCTCCAGGGATTCCCATCCCGGGCGCTCCAGGGATTCCCAGCCCGTGCTCAGCACCTGCATGCACAGAGGGGTGTCCCGTGGACAGTCACACATGGCTCTGCATCCTCCAGTGATCCCAGACATGCAGCACGAGGGGGACCTCCCCCCCACAGCAAAACTTCCAAGGAAAGAACCCTCTCATTTCCAGCCAGGGCCACTGGATTATTTTCCCAATCAATATTTAGCTGCCGAAAACCAGATTTCCTTCAAAGGGTTAAAGGAATCTCAGTATCAGGTGCCCAGGGTTGAGCTTCCTGAAGGCAGCTGGAGGGAAGGAAATGGAAAGGAGGCGCCCTCGGAGCAGGGATGTGAGCGGCCCCGGATGCTCCATGGGGCATCCGCAGGCTGGAGAGCCTCTTCCCAACCATCCCGCTCCTCTCGGCATCTCCCTGCTGGGATTCCTGGCCGTGCCGGGGCCCGGGTTGGAACAATCCCGGGAAGTTGGGAGCCTTCGCGCAGCCCTGAGCGGCTCCGGCCTCCTTTGCATCTCATGTTTATTCATGGGAGCCCCGGCGCGGGACGCGGCGCCGTTCGGGAGCTGCCGGCGGGCGGCCTAAGAGTGAGAATTAGCGAGGCAGGCCTAAGGCACCCCTCAGAAATGAGTAAAGCTTCTTCGAGGGGAAAAAATGACAACATTGTCTCTGCCCCCTTCACCTCCCGCCATCTCACTGCAGCATCACCCACCCCAGCTCGGTCCTATTAATACAGTCTTAGCGCTGTCTGCACCTGGAAAGAGCCGACTGCTCTTGAAAGGAAAAGAGGCTCCAAGGTGCATAACAGTGACTCCTTCCACGGCCTCTTTCCCTTGCTCTTTGGAGCAGGGAAGCGCTACCATAAACGCGCTTTGGCGCATTTGGCACGTACCAAAATCTGCTTGGCCACACAAGCACATTTTACCTCTCCTGTTTGCAATTTGTCCCCATTAGAAGTGTTAATTTTATGATTCCTCAATAGATTTTCATCTTTTTCAATGCTAGACACACATGCACAGGCTGAAAAAAATAACCCTTTTCTCACATTCCTATTTCCTGCAAATAAGTGACACACACGCAACACCAAACACAGGAGCTGCACCGCGCTGCTCGCTCAGCTGACCACATACTCCTTTATGAATTTGCACCTACATTTTCTTCCCCCTCCCATAAATTTTCACTTTTCACACCTGCTCTGACTAAGGCTTAAGTAAATCACCAAAAAAGCACCGACTAATTTGAAAAATATTTAAGAAACTCCGAGTTGCCTGCCTGTTTTACTGTCCTCTGCTCCATAATTACATTGCACTGCCTGATATTTTCATGGAACATTAACTGGAGTCAGGTGACTGCCCCCTCGCAGTCTACGCCTATCCGTTACCCATAAGACCCCCATGGACCTTGACATTATTAATAGTCCTATTCATTAAGTATTACTCTTGTAGAATGAGTAGCATAATATTGGCCTGGAGATAGGAACAGGCAGAAGGAATAAGTCAAATTAATTTTCCGCAGCAAACGCCCCGATTCTGTAAATGACATTCTATACTGTTAGCATTTTAAATGTGACACAAATGGCAGGAGATACAATTTGAAAGCAAAATAGTAGAAGACATGGCTCAGGGTGTAATGTGCTGCATAAAAATCCAATAACATCAGTTACACGAAGGAAGGGAATGGGCGAGCCAGCCCGGTGGAGGGTTTTAATTTGCATTTGCTCCGAATGGCAGGTGAGGCTGCAGGTCCGGCCGCAGCTCCCGCTCCGCGCGGGTCCCAGGGATGTGGGAATGCACGGAGCATCCTCGCGGCTCCCGCTTCCAAGCCCTTGGGCAGCCCGGGGATTTATTAAGTGCAGCTCTGCCGGGTGCACAGGAGAACCCCGGGCTGCAGGAGGTGGCCAGAGCATTCGGATCTAGGGGCTAAAAGGGCCTGGTAGGGTCCAAACTCGCTCCATGCTGCTCCACCTGCTCCTGCGGGAAAAGGCAACAAAGCTCAGCCCAACTCAACAGGGTTTTTCTTGCATCAGAAGCCAACACAGCCATCCGAGAGGAGCGGAATCACCAGCTCCAACCCGGAGCATCCTTCTGCACAGAGAGGAGCCCAAGCCTGAGCTCAGCCCAAATAAAACACGGCAGCTTCTGCATCCAAACCCCAAGCGAAGGCTCCCATCCCGCAGCAGCTCCAGCCGAGCTCCCAGGCTGCTCCCGCCTCCCCCAGGATGCACGGCATCCAACACCGGTTCTGCGGCGGGCACTTCGAGCTCCTCTCGCATCTAAAACGCATCCATTCCCAGGGGCCACGTGAACGTGAATTTCCCAGCTCCCACGCCGTTTCCCTCCATCCTTTTTTATTCCCGCTTTTATAGAGATCGCAATATCAACCATGGAGACCACCGCGCAAGGGAAGATCTGATGAGGAAAACGAAAATAAATGCAAAGCCTGACCTCTATTAGCTTTATTTAGGGTAAAGCGCTGCCCTGTAGTTTATTTATTAACAACATAAAAAGACATTGCCTATAGTATATAGAATAAATACACAATTTCCTCAGAAAGGGCATTGAGCTGGTATCCTGAGGGGGAAAAAGCCCTATTTTTAATTGAAGCAAGAAATGTTCAATCCAATAATCTATAATTAGATATTTTATGGAATATGTTACCTAGAGATGTTTATTTATAAAATGCTTCTATCAATAATAAGCTGCCGGGAGGGGGAGAGAGGGTCGGCTCCTCGGCTGCTGGGACAGCCGCTCGCTTGGCAGCGCTTTATCCGCAGCAAACCCAGCTTTTCCTGCAGCTTCTCCTACGGGATGCGGGATATGGGGCCTTTCTTCAGCACCTCCACGTGCTCAAACATGGGAGAACCACAAGGAAGAGGTGGGAACCTGGAGCACAGGGGTCCCACGGGCTCCGCTCCAGCCGCTCCGGAGCCTCCGCTGTCCCAGCCCGGAGCCACCAGCTCCTGCCAGGAGCACGAGTGCCGACAGACACGGAAACACGGACAGACATCTCACACTCCCTGAACACAGCGAGTTCACAGAGATGCGAGCAAGTATTTGAAGGTTGCTGTTGCCAGGTCAGCAGGGCTTTAGGGATGAGGAAGGAGCGGGCGGCGCCGAGTCGGAGCCCCGGACAGCGCCCCGGAGCAGAGCGCGCCGGGGCATGAGCGGCCCCCGGAGCTCCCCCGTGCTCCCGCTCCGGGAAAAGCGGCATTTGTCGGGCACGGACACACAATTCCAAAGAGAATCCCCCCTCTCCCCTTAATCCGGAGCGGTCCTACAGCGCTCCTTGCTCCCACCGCTTCCACCACATGCACAACTCAAATTGTGCCCAAAACTCCAAAGCGCAGAATAAGCAACTGAGGCAGGTGGTAAAAATATCCTGAGCCCCCTCAGTGAAAGGGCCAGAGGGAAAAAAGGTGTCACCGCGCGAGGTACCAAGTCACCAAGACTCGGAAGGGGCTACAGCCGTCAGAGGAACACCGGGAGACAAACACCACCCGCTTCGAGGGGACGCTGCCGCGCAGACGTCACCGCCGCCCGAGCCGGCGCTCCTGCTCCCGCCGGCTCCCTCCGCGCGAGCACGGAATGGGGGGGATTATCACAATATCGCAAATGAAATCGAATGAGTAACAACATTTTTCTGAGAACAGAATAAATACAGTTGGCAGCGCCTTTTTTTTTTCCAATTTAGTATTGTTTAATATGCATTTAATCAACCCATTCAGTATTATAGAGTCTATGTACCGTGACACCCTCCTATGCCACAGAGGAAGCATTCATAGGCCATTAGGCTAAAGTAATATGTATGAGGAACCACTTTTCCCCAGGGTGTAGTAACTATTTTTGCTCCCCAGTCGTCCCCATTAAATCATTAAACCTCATGACTATGCTTTCTGAACTCTACCCTGATCTTTAAAAAGCAGAACATTAAAGGGCAACTGTCACCCTCCATTGCACAGGCCTTGTGTTTTATATATTCAAAGCATTAAGCCTTTTGTCAGTCTATACATCATAAGCACTGGAAGACTGTATGCACAAACAGGAAATGTTTATAACTGATGTCCCTTTTATAGTGGATGTGCGAATGGGCAGGATAAAAAAAAGCTGAGGCTCGGCTATTTTATGGAAACTGAAGCGACGTGATTTTCCCCAGCTGCTGGCAATAAACCCATCTTCGTTACTTATCTTTATGTGGCCGGGTGCAGGGGGAAAGGCAGAGGCGCTTGAGCACCGGCGCAGACTTGGGGGATTCGGGAGTGATCAGGCTGGCAACGCCGGACTTGCCGGTCTCTCCGTGTTCCCAACTTGCCCAGTTTTGCCCACTAGGTGCCCTGTTTTGCCCAATAGGGCAAAAGCTTAATTAAGAAAACAACAGTGGAAAGGACATTTGCAAGGAGCGGGGTTGGCGCCTGCACAGACCTTTCCAGATGCCAAATGTCCGTTCCAGCACCCAGAGGGACAACAAGCTTCATCAGGGCTTTGCATTGGGGCAGGGGGGGACATTAAATAGTCCCAAGATGGTTGTGAGCATGGGCAAGCAACTAAAAAAGAAGAATTATCTCCCAAAGCAAGGGAAAAAGAGCAAACTGAATGCCAAGGTCAGGTGAGGGGCAAGGGAGGAAAACATTTCCCCATCCCTGGATCCTCAACCACACAGGCCCAGTTACAGCCACCCTATCCCAGCACATTCCCGGCTCCGCATCCACGCGCGCTTCCCGGTCCCGGCAGCTCCCTTGGGAAGCACTGGGCACCGCGAGGTTAACGCGGCCGCGGGAGCGGCAGCGCCGCCTGCAAAATGCCAGGGCTTTCATCCCGCATGTTAACTTCCCAGCCAGTGGTATCAATCTGCGGCAAAACACAGTTATTTCATCATGACATTAGTTCACCTTTAAAGGCATATGGTAAAGCCTGCTTTGTGGCTTGCAGCAGATGAGCTTCCTATAATTACAATTTGAACCGTTCCACAGGCAGCTCTACAGATAGCGGATCAGTGATTAAAGTTGAAATCACAGGGTAAGTAGTTCTGTGACACCGTGAGTCACAACAATCATCAAAGACTCAACTCTCGGGTTTCTGATGAAGTGGAGATAGAGCAGTGATTCAAGTAGGGGACTGAGACTCAAGTGCTGCTACTTGGAGGCAGCAAAAGAGCAGACGCATTCTCCGGGAAGATACTCAGTGCGTGCTATTGACTGGCCCCGAGCAAATCTTTAACCCCGCGGCGCGGCGCGCGCATGACGGCGCATCTCATTGCGGGGCCCGGGGCGCACCTGAGGAGCGCGGGAGCCGCTCGCCGAGGCGGTGCGGGCAGCGTGCGCTCCCGACGCTCCGTGCGGGATGCCCTGCTCCCGCGGGCAGGCACACGGAGCCCACGCAGGGCAAAGGGAACACGTGCACAGAGCAGGGCTGGCACCTCCTGCAAAGCTTTCCATCTCATCCCGCGGTTGCATCGAGCTTCGGGGTGGATGAACTCCAAGGAAGTTTGGGATTTGGGCTCCCTCTCGCTATAAGGCTAAAACTGAGCTGCAGTGCTGCAGGCACCCGCCACCAGAAGAGCTCCCACCACTTCCCTCCAGTCAAACAGCGGCACAGGGCGCTGTGCACCCCCCCGTGCCGGACACAGCCCTGCGGAGCGGGGACACGAGCTGCTCCTCAGCAGTCTTGCTCATCCCAACGCCACACACTCGCCCTAACAGCGGCTAGATCCACCCGGGCCACCGCACGGCGAGAGTCGGTTCAGCCAGACACGCACCCGACGGCCGGGACTCGGCAGCACCTCCTACGGGGAGGATGCTCTCGGGGCACTCGCTCATTTACCCAGTGGAGCAGCACTTGGAGCCCCCCTGCCTGCCCGTGTCTCGGATCAAGGGGGCCAGCAGGTTACAGGGGTGCCCGAGATCCCCCATGTGGGTGACAGCCCTGCTCAGCTCCTCTCTTTTCCTCTTACACCCACATACCCGCAGCGGGTGCTGCTCATTTGGGAATTACAGCCCTATAAACAGAGGAAAACTCGCAGGATCGCCTCATCTTGACAGATTTCTAGCAAGTATTTTCCCTTTCACGCAAAGCCTTATCTCCTCTGCTCAGAGTACTCAAAGTTGCAATATAAAAAGTCCTTGCTTTTCGTTTTTTTCCACCACCCCCAACAAAGCAAAAAGAAAAATACAGCAACTATTTTCTCTTAATAATAAAGGCCAGTCTCCCAAGTTTTAGCTAATTTTCCTAGAGAAACAGTACATTTCTTTTATGTGTTAATTTTTCTGCCTCTATTTGCACTTCACAGCGTGTAGTGACATGTCAGGCACTGAAGCAGCAGCTTCTTCCACTTTCTTCTGGGCTGACAAATATTCCTTGTGCAGAAGGCCCTAAACGTAGCTGTGAATTCAGCTATATTTGTGCATTTTTGCAGCAAGAGGCTGCCTCTAATGACACAATTTTCACTAATACAACTCAATTCATCTTGGATTAACCTTTTTCCTTTCTTCATAGAGGGTTAGCAGGCAAGCAAAATTGCTGAGCAAGATGCTAAGAGCTGCTCATCCAAATGGCACCCTGCAATCCCCAGCAAGGGGCTGCCCGGGCAGCTCTCCTAGGTTTTATTGCACAAACCTGGCATGCACCGTTTGCAAAGGAGGCTGCTCTACAATATCCATCTAAAAAGTCGCTGTTTACTCCGAGCTGCTCGAGCGAAACTGCTGGAAACCTCCCAGGCAAAAGGAGGTTGGTTGGTGCCGGCCGCCGGCGAGCAGAGGACAAGGCGCTGTTAACTAGCACGGCTGCTCGAACGCAAGAAAGCTGCAAGAAATTGCAGCTCAGGATGAAAAGAGCTGCTGAAGTGTGGAAAGTGGCAGCAAACAGCCCCCGAGGCCCCAGCGCCAGGAGCGTTCTCACCAAATGTGCGATGCCCCTTTTGTCAGGCGGGCGCTGCGTTTGCGCCCAACGTTGCCGACACATCAGGGCAGAAGTTCATGCCAAATAACACCAAAATTACCATTCTCCCCCCAAATCTCCAGCACTCCTTCAAACGTGACAAGTCCCCAGTATCTGCTGCTTCAAAAACTCTTTTTTCCCCCCTAACAAAGGTGATAGGACCTGGTTACCCTGCACACCAGCAGTGCTGCAGCTCAAGAGCACCCCAATAAAGCCACCCCAGGCTGGCACAGCCACATTCCGGGCATTTTTCCCCCCTTTTCCAACAGAGGCTGTGGGTCCCCCGCCCCCTGGCCACGCTGCCCTCGCCGTTTTGCAGCCCGGGTGTGAAGGCAACTTCGCTTCCCCCTGCCACTTTGCTGAGTGTTAACATTCGCCTTCAGCTGCTTCCCCTCTCCGCTGCTGACAACTGTTAATTTTGTCACATCAGCCACTTGTGTAGATTTAACTTTGCTCTCCTGCTCCAGCCGTTGTGACTCGGTAATAAATCAACGGAGCAGAGGCTCCGCGCGCAGCGCAAAGGCCTTTATGGTGCATGGGAAGATGGGAGGCTTTACATTTTTAAGGAGGACCTTGTCACATTCATGAGGGGTAATAAAAAAATTTACATTTTGACTCGTAGGAAGGAAATGCAGTGGAAAATATACACAATTCCCGAGGCGCTCCGGACGCGTGACAAGCGTCGGAGCTGGAGAGGGTCATCCTGGACTTCGGAGCCACGGGCTCTGCAACGCCGGGCAAAGAGCCCTTGGCACTTTGGCACTTGGTTCCTCAAGCGGAAGGACTGGTGTGGCTGCAGGCCCTTCCTGCAGTACCATCTTTTATAATTTTGGCTTGAAAAACAGGGAAAAGCAGAACCCGTGCTCCAAAGCGGAGCCCCAGCTGCGGGATGCTCAGGGTGTGTTGAGCTGCCCATCCCACAGGGTCCTCGTGCACATCCCTGCACTGAGGCCGCGCGTTTCCTGCAGCGCCGGGACGGGCACAGACCTGGCCCAGGCTCAGACCTGGCCTAGGCTCTCGGCAGCGTTGAGCTTCGTCCCCAAAGCGCGCGGCGGTGCCGGTGACGCGCAGGAGCGGCGCGGAGCGACGGCAGCTCCTGCTTGCCCGGGTTAGGGGAGCCCCAGCGCCGGGGAGGAAAGCGAGGCGGCAGCCTGCCCCGCGGGGCGAGCAGCTCGTGCGGAACGGGGCAGCTGCCTCCTCGCTCCGGCCAGAGGAGCCTCGAGGCGTGTGCAGGTGCAGCGCCGCGGGCGGCACCAACGCTGCCCGGGGCAGCGCCGGCACGAGGCCGGTGCCAGGCTCTGAGTGCCCAAACCCCTCCGGTTGCACACGCGCTCTTGGAGATGCTCTCCCGGGAAGAGAATCGCCCCTTCAGAGGGTGCCAAGGCGGCATTTTCCATGGATTATCCCATGCCGTCGCGCCCCTTCCGGGCAGGGCGCGCGGGCAATCTGTCCCTTAATGAAGGCGGCCAGCTCCCGCTCGAGAGCAGCGCGGCCGCCCCGGCACGCTGCCCTCGCACACGTGGCACCCCCCACCACCATCCCACTGTTTTTAATTAGCCCGCTGCAAAGGGAAGAGCCGCCGCATCTCCAAGGGGAGGAGGAGGAGCGTGAGGGGAAAGGGATAAAAACAGCACCGAGGAGCCTGTCCAACTTTTCCAAAAGCTTAATAGATTTTTAAATGGGGTTATTAGCACCACCTATGAATTATTTTAAGGACCTAATTATAAAAACCAAAACGCAGCTAATTAGGTTTCCTGAACTCGCCTTGACACAAGTGAAACAAGAGCTCCAAAAGCGAGAGGCGCGTTGCTCCGAGCGGGGCGGCCACCGGTGCCACCGCAGAACCAAGGTCACCGTCACTTCTTTAACGCAGCAACGTTATCCCCACAGCACCAGGACCAGCAGCAGCCCTCGACCTCCGCCAGGAGCCAAAAAGAGCACAATTCACCCCAAAGCAGCCGGAGGGGACGGCCGATAGGGAGCCTCCATGGCTGCAGCCGGGCACGGGGACCGGAGCACCTCGGGACACGGGCCGGCACGCAGGGATGGGCACAGCGGGTCCGGCTGCCGCCCGGCTCCTCGTCCCTTCCTACGAGGGCTGCAAACGTGGATGCAGCGGCTGCGCTCGGCGAGGGAGCCGAGATGCCCGAGCGCCCTCTCACGTCACCGGCGCAGCACGGGGAGGCCGGGGCCGCTTCCAGAGGCCTGGATCCCTTCCCGAGGGCGTCACAGGACCCCACGCCAGCTCCTTGGCGCCCGGTGGCATCCTCGGCTCTCCTGTGGCTCTGCCAAGGGGGCAACACGATGGGCAGGGAGTTAGGAGCGGGCAGGCAGGATCACGAGATAACCCCTGCCCGGGGACACTGCTTCAGGCACATCACATCTTACCCTTACACGGCACTTTTCACCTTAAATAACTTCAGAAAGTACCTCATTTTGCAGAAATGGAAGTGCCATCTCTCCTGTATATTAACAAATACTGCATCTCACCTTGCATAGCAAAAGGGGATGACAAATGCCAGAATCCTTTGACAATACAAGAAAATAATATGTATTGTACAGGAATGGTGGGGGGGACTTCATTTTCATATTGACATACACAGAATAAATCCGAAAGAAATCTTCAAGGCAAGAAAAGATCGTGTAAAATAGTCATTTGGAGCTCCCTGTCATCTCATTTACAAACCTTCCATCCGATGCCAAAGAAATAAAGCAAAAAGCTCAAACCTGGGCTGCTCGGGGGAGCCCAGGTCTGCAGCGCATCTCCAAAGGGGCCAAGGGGCTTCTAACAGACCCAAGAGCTTCTGCAGCAGCCTGTGGAGATCCTCCTTTGAGACCCCCCTCGAGCTGCATCCCCGAGACTCCCCCCCTCAAGCTGCATCCCCGAGACCCCCACCTCGAGCTGCACTGCTGAAAGGCTCAAGCAGCCGCTCAGTGCAATTGTATTTTGGACTTTGTCCCAGCACAATCAATACGGAGCAGATCATGTTTTTTTCAACTAACCATGGCATATAACCTCAGGTTTCTCTAAGAAGTCTGCCTTTAGAACCCTGCACGATGACTCACCGAGCAGGAACCACGCTCCACGTGTAGGGCCAGCAGCCAGAAGTTAGGCCTCTTCATCTCCCCCAAAAAAACCACATTTAATCTTTAAAAGCAGAATTTTAAAATTTAGGAATCTCTTCCCAGATGTCATTTTCCTATGCAAAAAAAAAAAAATCCCATCTTTGACCAGCTCATTTTTAAAGCACGTTTCAAGTAATCTATTGCTCTCCAGGAGAGCATTTGATTTTTACCAACCTAAGAGCACAGCCCTTCAAATTGAGGAATTATTTGTCACTATTGGCTGCCGGGAGTGACAACCACCGCCCCGGGAAAGGCGCGCTGGGCAGAACCGACACTACCCTTCACGGTGACGTTCTCCAGCGCACGTGGCACCGCGGGCACCGGGAGCCTCGGGGAGAGGGGGGCATTGGGGAGGGGGACATCCCGGCCTCCCGGTCCCCGCTGTGCCATTAACGTGTGCCCAGTGTCACCTCGGCGCTGGCGGGGCTCTCGCGGCCGCTCGCACGGGCCATGAGTGGTGGCACAGTGGCCCCGCAAGCCAGCCAGCCGGGGCTCGGGCACGAGAACTCGCCGCCTTGCAAGCGCCCCTCTTGGCAGAATGCTGGGCTGCTTTCAAATTAAACGGTGCTCATTAAAGGAACATCGCCTCCCATAATTAATTTTGCTTTGAGAAGGGAAAGGGGGGAAAAGCTACAATTAATGTAGCATGCAAGCTCGAGGAGATGCTCCATATATTTGCTCCCGGCCACCAGCCCTCCTCCATAAAGGCATCTCAGCTAATATCCCTTGCACTTCTGAGCGCCTAGGCCAGGCTTAAGTGGGGAAACACCACAAAAACACACAGGAAAAGCTCTGCCTGTCCCCCCTGCCTCTGCACATGTCAATAGGGTTGCACCAGTTCAACAGGGTTTGTGCATCAGCCCTCGCGCTTTGCTCCTCAAAGCTGCAAAGACCCAAGAAAACAGGTCCACGTTCAGAAGATGTCCAGACAGCAAAATCCCTGGGACATGGACATCCCTCTTCAGCATCCATTAGCAATTAGATAATTAGGATTGCTCCCAGGATGAGATGAGCAAGTGCTGGGCTTGGAACAGTGACAGGAGAGGGTGGCAGGGAGAAGGGTGCACATGGTTCCAAATTTAAGCCATCTCTGGTTGCGTTTTCCTGGAGATTTTAAGCCCCACGGAAAGAGAAAGAGCACATGGCTGATGAGCCCAAAGTGGGAGGGTAATCACAAATAAAATGAGATTCTTCTTCAACTATGACTCGGTAGATAGCACTTCCAACAGGCCAGCACGCACGAGACAGCGACACATGTAAGGTCGCACAGTGCTAAAAATCGATAATTCCCCAAGCAGGGAAGAGGAGCCCAGTGGTTACAGCAAATGACACAAATTAGGCCTCTCTCCACAGCTGTGCACAGTTCCTATGGAAGTCCTGGGAATGGAACCCCTGCCCACCGGGAAGCCACTGTCTGTGTCCCACAGGCTGCCCCTCTTGGGAGAGAGGCAGCTCAGAGGGATTTACTTATTTCAACCAATGGAAAGTGGATTGCAGCTATCGGATAAAACAATTAACCATTTTGTCTATTTTTTAGATAATAAATTAACACAACTGCAGATAAGTCCCATTTGACTGAGCAAACTCCAGCCCCTCCGGAGGCACCTCCGGACTCGCCACGACTTAGGCCAGCCTCAACTTCCACCATCCGGTCCTCCAGAACTCCTCCGTGGCTGTCAGCAAACACCAGCTGGCCGGAGAACGGCTGAATTAAACCGCTTTCAAGGCCACGCTGGTGGCCAACTTGGCACGGGCAGCGCGGAGCGGGGCCAAGGCGGCGCGCGGCGGCTGCGGGGCCGGCGCCGGGCCCGGGGCTGAACCCGCTGCCGCCCGGCGCCGCGGGAGGGAGAAGCTGCCGCGGGCTGGAATCTGCTCCCGCGCCCATCTGCGCTCTCCGCTCTCAGCCCAGCACCCCCAGGCTGCGCCCACAGCCCGCCCAGCTCGCGAGGAGTTGGATAAATACTGGGAAATAAATACCAGTTTTAATTTTTTTAATGCTTCTGTGTGATTTAGGCCACCGTTGCAGGCACTGTGTGTAAGCAAGACCTCGCTGCAGCCCGGCTGCTAGCAGCAGGTCAGGCCCTAGCCCTCCCCTTGGGCATTAATCCTTCTCCTTTGCACACCACCAACAGGCCTTTCTGCTGCATTTTTGAAAAACTGTTTGTGTAATGTATGAGGACTAATGTGCATTCATGAATATTTGATTTAATATACATTTATTTCCCCTAAAGGAAGATACGTATTATTTAACACTGATTGCAGTTCTCACTGCCTTGCAGAGCCCGGCCCGCCGGCCGCCGTTCCAATTACACCGGCACGCTGCAGTTCTGGCTGAGGAAGCACCTTCATGAGCAGCTTTTTAGACACCCAAAACTCTTTACATGCCCTTCCCCTCAGACCTCCCTTCTGCAAAATAAACCTTTTCGCCAAAGCTGCTCCAACTTCTCAGCCCAGACCAACTCGGACTTGCTTGAATGAAAACCTCCTGTTCACACTTATTTAAACGCATGATCAAGCACAGAGCGCTGACAACAGCAAAAAAATTCCATTAAACGAAACCTAAATGAAAAAATTAAAACCTTACTGCTAGTTTGCAATGCAATAATTGCTTGATTTAAAGTCTGCATCAACTTTTACACAACCATGCAACCCAGAAGGAACTCAGTAACGCTGCACACAGCAGAGCTAACCCCCAAATCCTCTCAGCTGCACTGGAACTTGCTGCAAGCCTCAGACATGGATCTAAAGAATGAAGTTTATTACTTTAAAACTGAAGTCTATTGCTTTCGCTAAGTATTTATTTTAAAATTTTATTTTAAATATTTATTTTAAAATATTTAAACACAACCATATTAGTACAAAAGCTATTATAGAGCAAAGCTAAACCCCTGTTTTCCCGCTTAGTTCCTTCCTTTCTGCCCCAACTCCCTGTTGTGACAAGCTCGTGGCTCTGCCTTTCCCCCAGAGCCGGACCTAGGCTGAGGTCCCCACTAAGCCAGGACCTGCCCTGCATCTCCAGCGCAAACCCATGCAGAAACAGCAGCCCAAGAGCTCGTATATTTTTCCCCCCTACAAAGCTCACATTTGCTGAAGAAATCCCTCCTCTCTCAGGAGATCAATTGCATTTATGGAGCAGAGTTACTGCTAAAGAAGAGGCAACACTTCTCAGGTGACATTTTGCTTAGTGTCTTTATGTCCCTGAGCGGGATGCTAAGAACTCAGGCTCGAGCACTGGTGCTCTAGGATCACCCGGCTGATTTAAGGCAGTTGTGGACTTCTTAAGAGAAAAATACTTCCCACCTGTTATCTTCATGAGTGCCGTCAATCTTAGCAGCATCCCTGGGAAGGGAGCTGGTTGGTTGATTTTACAGCTTAAACGGTGCTAAAAAGACACCCAGGTGCTTTGACTTGCTCTCACCCAGAACATCAGAGCTCTCTCTAACACACACACCAGGGCAAGCTCAGCCCCTTGCAAGGTCCTTCATCTACTCAGCCAACACGGAGCTCAAGAACAAGCCCCTTCCAACAGAACCAAACACTTGGATCAAGAACCGCTCATCCAGGTGAGCCAATTCCAGGACAAAAAGCAATCAGCAGCACCGAATTCCAACCAGGACAAGGTGAGAGGGCCAGTGCAGGAGCATCAACAGGAGCAAGGATCCCTTTTGCAGCACCAGTCCCACGGAGGCCCCGCGCTGCTGCAATTGGCTCAATTGTCTAACTCAATCCGTATCTGCAGCGATCTTTTGTCCCTCGCCCGCCAGCTCCGGCTGCACGCACTCTGCTGCATTGCCCCTCCACACAAAGTGCCTCTCCTGTATTATATTGCTGATTAGATAAGTGCTGTATTGCTTTGTGCTGTAACGTGTTACTGGTTCATGCTGAGATGCGTAAAGGAAAAAAATGCAAACACAAACATAGACCGAAGGGGAAAGGAGGCAGGCAGAGAAGCAATTCCCTTTGAGGTTTAGTTACCTCCTTCCGAAAAATACATTTTTCAATAGTTTATGATCTACATGTTTAGCCTATGGAGGAGTTGGGACCTGCAGGTGAAATGCTCCCCATGCACCCAAACTGCTGAGCTTGGGGAGCCCCGGAGCAGAGGGTCTGGGCAGCAGGTCCCGCTTCCCGAGCCAGGCTCCATCCTCGGCTCGCGGGGCAAGGGCTCCCTCTCCCGTCACGAGAGGCTGCGACCTCTGCCTCGGAGAAGGCCAGACACAAACGCCCGGGATGGGAGCGCAGGCCCCGCTTGCATGGTGCAAACCCAGCCTGGGGCAGCTGTAGCGGGGCTCATGGGCACCCACGGGCCAGGGCTGCACGTGGGCCAGGCTGCCCCTGTCCCCACTCCTGCATTTCTGTGCCCTGGACAGCCAGGGTGGAGGCGGCACCGCAGGCTGTACCGGGACAGCTGGGGTGGAGGTGGCACCACAGGCTGGCAACAGGCCCAGGGGACTCAAAGGCACTGCAAGAAATAAGGGGACATCGGAGGGGATGAGGGTCTTGGATCAGAAAAGCACTGCCAGCCCCAAGGCAATTGCTAATCAGAAATAAAGCAGCCCATGCTCAAAACACCGTCCTCAGCGGGTGGGACGGCTGGGGTGAAAGGCCAGGACTGCACCCACACGTCCGGACACAGCGACAGAGCTCCGGTTTGGCAGCTCGTTCCATAGAGAACTCGGCTCTTCTCAGCCTCCATCGCACTTGCTGCCTGCAGCCCACCCCAAACCCACCCCGAACCACCCGTGGTGCTTGCTGCAGGTGTCTGCCCGTCCATCCCCGCCAGCAGGGCCAGGGCCAGCTGCTTCCCGCCCTCCCTGGGCTCACGTGGGATCCCCGGGTCCTGCAGCCTCAACACGGGTGTTTCCTGCCTCTTGGCGCTGCCTCTCACATCATTATTAATCTTTCTGGCCCGCGTATATTCATTAGGTAAACACAGAAGCCGCGCGGCTGTTTATTGTCTGCTCGGTACACATCATAACGCCGCCAAGACAAGATGAATTTGACAGCTAATGTAAAAATTACAGCAGGCAATATATCTTAGATTTGGGTGGAACACCAAGATGAGAGTTAATCAATAAAATCCTAACTTAGGTATTGTATGAAATGGCACTTCATTCATTATTAGGAGTTGGTATAAAACATGATTTACTGGTTTGATATATTGGCCCTTCACCTTAGGGACCTATTTTCAAATCCAGTCCAATCCAAAGTGACTAAAGATGCTCCAGCCCGAGGGCTTTCAGAGGATACCATGGGCAGGAATTTATGGGCGCCTGCTTGCAGGGAAGCAAGGCAGCGGCACACGGATGCTGGGAGCCCAGGACCAGCACGTCCACCTCAAGCCAGCCACATCCCTTAAAAACCATAGAGTTAAGGTCAATCAGAGGCATTTCCCTCTCTCCTTATGGATTGCCCCCATCCCTTGAGCACCTTGTCATTCTCTTTCCCCACCTTCCCAAGCCTGCAGGAAGAGACATGTGCTTCTCTGCAGGACTCAACACAAAAGGCTGCTCCTGGCCCCAAAATGCAGATGCCAACATTGGAAACCCCAACAGGGTTTAACTCCGGCCCTGCTCCATGTTCTCCAGATCTTCACATCTCAGGGAAACCTTGAAATTCAGCTGTTCAGGAAGCTGACATCAGCTACATTGAGTTACCAGGTAAAGCTCTTCCTTCTCGCCCTCTCCTACCAAGACAAAGAGGGTTCATTACTAGATAGGGGGAGAAAGAGCCCGATATTTTGTAGTTTTGTGGGGAAAACAGACCATAAAACTAAACGGACTTCTCAGTACTTAGCTGATAAAAATGCCGGAGAATTCTATGGAGTTTAAAACCACAGCAACACTGTGCACTGCAGCCTCGCTTGTATGTGATTCTCAAGCCATCTCGGTGCACGTAAGCCCTGCCCGTGCTAAGCAGGAGCTCCGTGTCCCACCCCGAGCGGCAGCTCTGCAGCGGGGCCCCCATCCCGGTTAGACCATGGGGAGCTGCCTGTGGCCGGTGGGAAGAGGCCCCGGCGCCCTCATTACGGGAACACTCAATCACTGCAAAACCTCCTCGTTTCGGCACCCAGGTGCTACATCCCGGTGCACAGCACAACCCTTGCACAAAATTTCAAGGAAGAAAACTCCAATAATTCATAGGGAAAACACACAGCAGCACAGCCTGTGTCTTTCCTATTCAAAAGGCCCCGAAAGCAGCGGTTTGCTCTCCCGCTGTCTTTCTACAATCAATTGCTCCACGAGACCTTGTACAAAAGACCTGGCTCAGGTGTCCTATGAATCCAGTAGCCATCACAGCCCAGTAAACCTGAATGAGAAGTGGAATGATTTAGATGCTAATGACTAATGGAGTGATATCTGCCCAGGCAATTGGCAGCCATGCAGGAATAGCACCGAGCATCCCCAGGTCTTGTCAGCGCAGGGAGCAGAGACAGATCCCTTATCACATTTTTATAAGTTTGCATTTATAGGGCAAATAAAATAGAGCATTTTAGAAACCAGGAAGCATTTCACAGAACTGATTTTTTTTTTTCCATATAAAAATCATAGATAGAATTCTACTTTAAATACTTCTTTGGCCAGGAAAAAAAAAAGGAAAAAAAAAATCAATTGAACCGATTACCTTGTTGAGTACCAGTGAAGATTTTAGTTGTCTTTGTAATTGCACTTTTTCCTTGCTGGCTTTTAAACATAAAAGGCAAGTGACTTTACTGCTGTAGTAAAACCATGCCCTAGCCTAGCTGCACAAAGCAGAGCTCTTAACCCTCTCGCTGCTGCTCCGGCTGCACAGGCAGCACCACGAGGCCAGGCCGGGAGCTCAGGGCCCATTCCCATCACCCGCGGCCAGGGCGCTGTTCTCCTCTTGCACGGGGCATCGGGAAGGCAGGGTGTCCACCCCGCAGCCAGCAAGTGCTCGGACCCTATGGAGCGTCCATGGGGACTCACATTTCCCAAACCCAACATCACAAATGAGACCCGAACAAACCCCCATCGTGCTGCACATCCCGCTGGCGCTTGCTGCACAACACCGTGCACAGGACCACGGACACACAGGAATGTGCTGGTGCACTGGGAGCACGAAACGTCCTCTGGGTTGGGAGCAAGCCCTGTAACTCCGGCTACAGCAATTCAATGATGAATTTATAACAGCACGTGTGTGCACACATGAATTGAAGTGTCTTAGACTTGGGGGTTTAATATAGAAAATAAAACAACAGACAAAGTTAGGGAAAGGGGAAAACAAGCAACCGTTTAACCTAAAATACTGAATTAAAACATCTACCAACATCTGCTTACAAAGCAGTGACCCGGTGTGCGGCTGAATCACCAGTTTTACTGCCTCTGCATTAGGGGCACCCATCTCCAACCTGGCTTACATGAGCAGGACCCGGATAAGGGCAGGAATGAGGCCCGAGGAGCAGCCGGGAGCACAAGGATGCTGGTGCCACTCTCGCTCTTCCCGCCCGCGCTCCAGCTGCGGATTTAGCTCCTCGTTGCCAGGGATGAATGTTCTTATTCTGTTTGCTCCCAGGCCAGTATCAAAAGCTCCCAGCACATGGGTTAACCAGATGATCCTTTAATACACAAAGGACCCCCAAACAGCTTAACCTTAACCCATCCGTAAAGATTCCACCCAGCCCGCTAATGCTGTCCTGAATCGTGTTCTCTATTATTACATCTGAAATCCGTTAAAATTTCACACAATTTCCTGCACAGCAGTGTATATAATAGTGCTGGGAGCCAATATGTTTCTATAATTGGGCCTGTAGTGGGGCAGAGTCCAAAGCAATTAATCCAGCCTCCTTCCTTGTTTGCGCCCATATAAAGCTGACAGGGTAGAGAGTAATTGGAAGTGAGCGGCCTCTATCCCCTACTTTAAATTAATATTTTCCTGTTCTGATTTAATTTCACCCGGTAACAGTGACACAAAGACACGCCATGTCAAGCACTAAGTAATCTGCAGCAGCTGCCTTAGGAGGAAACTTTTATTCAGCAGTAATATACTGACCTGTATATCACTCCACATACAGTACACAATATTCCTGTCAAGCAGACAGCTGCATTTAACTCCGTATAATCAGCAGAGATGAGAGAAAGGGAAAACTAGGAATACACACACGCACTCCCATGCATGCACAAGACACAAAACAGAGGAATTTATTTAATCGTGAAAAAGCCAGCTTTCCAAAAGGGGAAGAAATTAAACGGCAAATATAAAAAAAAAACATGCTAATCAGCAGGCCCAGGAACCCATGCAAATGAAAAGCCAGAAGTAATGGCCAAAACACCCAGGCCATTAAATCAAATCACTGGGAAAATAATGGCTAAACTCTCTCTTACTTGTAACACTCAATTTATGTAGTCAATATGGCTGGGAATGAATGAGCGAAGGTACTAAGAGCACAAATCTAAATTCAATATACATATCTTAGAAAGCTCCCAGCGCAGCGCTCGCATGCAGCGGCCGGCAGGGAAGGAACCCGGCTCCGTTTAGGATATTCCTCCATTTACCAAGGGGAATAAGTGGAAATTCCTCCTGGGAGTGAATTCCGCAGCCGAGGAGCCTCCTGGCTTGGCCGTGGCCCCGCCACGTGCGCCCGTCTCCACCCCTTAACGCCGCTAAGCTCCGCTGTCAAAGCAATAAACAGGGAGCAAGTAGGTCAGGCCTAACCTGCTCATCGCTCCCGCTCGTTTTAAGGCTGGAAGGGCTGTTGTGCACATGCTGCAAGCTTGGCTTAGAGCAAGAAAGTTTTAATGAGTGTTGAGTGATGGGGCCCGTTCCCAGCTGGGAGCAGCTGTCGTCAGGGCAGATCCAGCAGCCCCTTTGGCAGGTTTGCCGAGCGCTCCAGGATTCCCATGCAAAGTGGAAAATTAGGGAACAGGAGCCCAATTCCCTAGAGGACCAGGGCAAGCACCCGCATCCAGATGGGACAACGGGGGCCGGCGGGCACAGGGAGCACCCAAGCGATTCCACAGGGGCACCCGCCACCCCAGGCGCACAAAATCACTGCAGCCAGCGCCAAAAAGTGGGAAAAGGGAGAGCACAGAGGCCTCCGAGCACCAGCCTCGCAGCCAAGCACACCCAGCATACTTCGATTTTGATGTACAGTTTGAAACAAATCAATAGCAGTATAATAATACTCAGCACGCTGTGTAATTTTTATATCATTAGTTTTCATTTTCCGCTCCCCATGCATCAAAAAACTTACAACGGGCTCGTAAAGTTTATTTAGTATTCCATGAATTCCTAATCAGTTTCATTTCATAATGATTCAGAGCGGCCGTTGCCAGGGCCCCGGTGTCAAAAAAATCGATAAAACCAACACACTTTTCCTGATGGCGGCTGCAAAAGGATCTATTGTAGGGGAATTATGATTTATGTGTGGGCTGCACCGCGAGCCGCAGCAAGCGACAGCCCGGCTCAGGAGCTGAGATGTGCGCCGATAATGATTTATACGCGCGGCTCTGCCCCGGCCCCGCACGCTCCGGACCAGCCCGGACACGGGTTATTCCCAGCTCCGTGCGGAAGCGCCCGGCCTGGATGAGCTGCATCCCAGGGGGATACGGGTACAGACCGAGCACAGGGGCTCTTCCAATCCCAGCTTCAACACAGAACCATTTCCTGGTGATTAAGGTCCAGATGGAGGGGGCTGTTGCCCCGTGGGACAGGACCCTACGGATGCAGCTATCCCGCGGTTGGAAGGACGGCAGGTGCACATTACTGGATATTGGGAGATGCCCATGTACAGAAAGGGAGGCGCAGAGAGCCCATGGTCCTGAAGCATTGCCACCAGAGAGGAGTATTTGCAAAGCCGAGGGTGGCTGCAGCTCCTGCCCGGAGCCCTGTTGGCAGAAGGGAGGATGAGAAGCAGCGTTTAAGCATCTGAAGGAATTTGTGGGATCCCTGCATTGCTGTTTCCCAGATCCCTGCTCCATGGCACAGGGCTCTGCTCATCCAGACTCATTTCTCCATATCCATGCACAGGAGACAGAGCCACAGCCCTTCTGCAGACCCACGTCCACCTTCGCAGCCAGAGTTCACCACCGTAAGGTGTTGTTAACCACCTGCACTGCTGTACAACCCTTAGCGCTAGCAGAAGGAAGGTGCCCTGAGAGGCTCCAAGAACCAACACGGAGGACCAGAAGTTCAACACAATCTGGTTATGCCCCTTCATGCTCTAAAGGGGACATTTTGCCACAACAGAAATCAGCGGCTTGTGTTCATTAGCCAAGAGCAGGCAGAAAGGGGGAGCAAAAAAGAAAATCTCATTTTTGGAGGGAAAAAAAGGCTTTTCCCCTCATTTTGCACATGCAGAGTCACCTGTGAGCCACGGGAGCAGCCAGCGTTCGATGCAATGCGCGCACCAGGCACCTCCTGCTGCATGCCCAGCTTGTCCATGTTCCTTAAAGCAGGACAGCAGCCTGGGGGGGTTCAAACGGCACCCTAAAACTCAGCTGCTTACCGCTGGCTTCTGGATATAAACACGGATATAAACACCGTTTCATGCCCCCAATGTCCAGCAGCAAAGCCAGACCCTGCTCCGTGCAAACAGCAGCTAAGGCTCTTACTACAGCTTCCTTGGGCAGCATTTTTCTGCTTTTGAACTCTGCTAGCTGCAAAAGGACACGCCATCCTGTCCTTTTCTGAAATCCAGAAATTTTACCTTACGGTTTTGAACACCCTGTGCTTTAATAGAATATATTTTTAATATTTTTCTCTATGAAAATACAGATCTGAATGTTTCCCAGCCTGCTAGGATACACAGGCAGCGAGCAAGGGAAGAGTGGAGCAGCAGCATCCCGGCAAGGCGGCAATGGGAATGTGCAGCCTCCCTCGTGGGAGAGGAGGAGGAGGAGGAAAACAGGGACCAGCAAGAGGAAGGCCTCTTCTCCCGTTTCCCAGCAAAGGCAGGGGCTGGAAGCGCCAGGCTGCAGCAGACAGCACGTACATGCACGTCAACATCCTCTGCCCAAGTTACAGCCCTGCTCTCATCAGCCTTGCATTTGGCCAGGAATTACCAGGTAGAGTCGTTAAGGCCTGCAAGCTTATTTGTAAGACATTTTTTAGAAAGACAAAGGGACTGCATGGACAACATAATTACATTTTGGTTAGCATAAGTTAGCAATTTCAGTACAGTCGCATTAAAAAGAAAATAGGGTTTTCGTCCCTCCAAAAAAGTGGAAGCTGCTTGGAGCCGCACTTTTATTATATGGGGGGGAAAAGCAGCTAAAATATTGAGATTTAAGGGAAAAAAATAATCATGGGTTTATGTTCCCCAGCTCCTGTGAATATTTTCAGCATATTTCACCATATCATTGCACGGTGGGCTCTGCTCATGCTGCCAGAATGGATGCTCCATCATTTCTATAGTGGGCCTGTGTGACATTCATTAAGTGCAGCTACAAAGGGAGAGGGTTAAACAGCGCGGCCTCTTTTCTCTGATTTGGTCATACATCAGCAAGCGCTCCAGGTTAAATGCCCGGAATACCGCAGCAGATGGATAGGGAGAAGGAGAGCGGCAGATACTTCACCCCACACTACTTAACCCAGGGAAATGAGTCTCAGAGCCGGTGTCATGGTAAAATATGGACACGCACTCAGATAATGTGCAGCTGAATTTTTCCTCCCGAGCCTTTACAACCAACTGCACGTTAAGATACCACATACCCCCTCGTGCAAACTGCCAAGCTCACCCGGGCACCGCGAGCCAGTTTTGCACGCAATTTATCCCTGCCGGTGATGGAGTAGGGATTTTAACCCCGAGTGCAATCAGGGATAGCAGCCCGACCCGTTGCTGCCTTGCCTCTAATTCCACCCCAGCACACGGTGGGCAGTTCATTCCTCCTTAGCCAAATGCCCCCGTGAAGTCGTAGTGGTTGCACCTATTAGTGCTGGGGCACCGAGCGGCTCCTGCTCCGGCTCTGCCCCACTCGCCTCCTCCTCCTCACCGAGACCATCATCTCTGCTGTTTGGTACCTCCAGGCTGCTGGACACACCGGCTTCACTTGCATTTGAAAAGGCTGTTTGCACCTCCAGCCCTTTGATCACGTTGATGCACACCTGGGGCTGTGCAGTGCTCCAAAAGTCAGGATTTCCTTGGCTCAGACACTCTGCTTCTAGGAAGTTTTGCAAGAGCCCAGCTCAGGCTGCTCATGTTAAAGCATTTAAAGTCCCATCCCCACCGTCACATTCTTGTTAGCTTTTAAAAGTGGGTAGTCACAAATGCTGCAGCCCTGTAGTTCGGTGCCCCAAAGATGCAGATCGCTGAAGCACCTGCCTAACACCAAGCAGATAAATGCACATTTACCAAAGCGGGGCTTATTTCAGAGACCGAGACTAAAACCACCCAGGAGCCCAGAGCCACATGCACCTCATACAACCAACCCCAAGGTCCCTTCTGCATTTTTTGCAGCAAGACCCAAAGCGCCTTTATGGAAGAAGGAACCCAAACCTGAAGCTCTGCTCCCTCACGTGCAATCAGGGTGAGGAACAGAATGAAGATTCAGCACTAGAACAGGAGGCACAAGTTCATCCTGTGCCCCACAAGAACAAAACAGCAACCCAGATAATCAAGGCAAATCCTTGCACTTAGCACATGTAAGTATTTGGAGCATGAACATACACACACATAGGATCATAAGGCTATGCAGTAAATTCTGATCTAGAGAAATAGCTACTGAATTGTCACTGTAGTCTTCCTTTTCCCTTAAGAGTCCTAATGAAAAATCCAGAATCCTGCAACATCTATTGTGTTTTGTTTTTTTTTTTTAATATCTCAGAAATAATTGCTAATCAAAGCTTCACGCGGTGGGGCCGGTAGGAAGTGGATGCATGTCCTCGACACAAAATTTTCATGTGAGCCGAAGGAGTGGGAAGATGCAGGGACACCTAATTTCCACCTTGTGATCCAACTCCATCTGATGAAAAAGATTGCCCAGCAGTCAAAAATCAAAGTCACACTGTCCTGGTGAGAGGCGGAACGGTGACAGGTCCTAGCATGCCGGGAGAGCAGGCATGCGAGCAAGTGAAAATTTGGTCTCCACTAGGTGTGGAAAGTCAATGCTATTTGTTTTTAAAGTTATTTTAGCAAACATGGAGTTTTTGTTCCCTTATCAAGACCGATTCAATACACTGGGGTTTTACTGTCTTATTAACCTTTCTATATAAAGTTAAAATATAAACTTAAAATATAAGCCTTCTCTTAT